>CM033278.1:17323964-17409331 GCA_019343175.1 Oedothorax gibbosus
CCATGCGCTTGCCATATTAATATATTTTTTTCTCAGCACATACGGCTGCAAAGAATCGCAAATAAAAGTACGATAAATATGCCCGAAATTTACGATTATCCTTATTTTAAGCGGTATGTAGACGCTGCAAACTCCATTCCCGCTAACCTCTTGGAATGCAAACGTCATCGCAATACTTTATTAGAAGCATAAATTCTTTGGAAAACAATGTGAGCCCTTGTGTTTTTCGAGAGAAAAAATTATATTCTATACCTTGCTGTGATAGAAATAAAAGAAGAGAATAATCATGAGAAAACTGCCATTTTAATTGGACAATCTTGCTAATCAGGTTATATATACATTGTGGATTTGAAATTAACCCAAAGCAGTTTCATGTTATTTTTTATTGAACACCGTGCAAATACATAATAAAATACAACTTTAATCTACTATCTTAGTATATCGATAAGGTTGTAGTGTAGGCGTAAAACTAGATTTACCTTTTTAAGTTGAAATGACATGTATATGTAATGTAAAAAAGTTCCAATTTATAATGTAATTGAATTTATTCAGGTAAGTGCTCCCTGAGGTTATGAAACCACGTTCAATATCTCTTTTAAACGAATAATGGAAAAGCATTTTTTAATGTTTTTGCAACTGTCATACTTAATAAAATAATATTATTTTTGTTTCAAGGAAATAAATATGATACCACGATAGATACCTACAACAAATTTGAGTAATCTTATAATCAACTGAAAAGAATAGATAGGTAATTACTGATATCATTAGGGGGAGTCTAAAAATTTCGTGAGGTATTTAAAGAATGGGGAGGTTGAGCCGAATCTCATGTAATTTCCCCCAATGTAAAATTGGGGGGGTGAGAGTTAAATTCAAGTAAAATATGTTTCTTCTTAAATATAGCTAATTTTAACACTTTAATATCTATCTGGACAATTTAACTTAAAATACCATAAATATGTTGGTCACAATAGTCACTCTTGAGATTAGGCACATTTCCTCCAAAGTCTTAAAACAAATTGTGCTTTTTAAATAAATCCAACGCATTGCTATTAAAATTAAAAATTTTGAAAAATCTCACGTGAGATTAAGAGAGGGAGTCGAACCATATGTCAGGGAAGCTCATCTAGGGAAAGGAGGGTCGAAAAATCGTCAAAAGCACCTCACGTAATATGATGATAACCTCATAATACTAACATTCCTCTTTAAACGAGCCAACTTCTTATTTAAGCCTATTTTGCCCACTAACTTCTATAGGCCAGCCATAGATTATCACCTAAAAATCTACAGTAGCTCTGCTTTATTGGGAGCTTCAGCAAATTAGTGGTGTTATCTTTTGAATCGCTTCGCCATGAAGGATGTGCGAAAAGACAATTGAGGTGCGTGCCAATGACTAATAACGGGGCCTCTCTAATAGCCACGGGGCTGGTGGAGGTTCTTTTGTTGGACGACTTTAAACAGCTTTTTTTATTCATTAATGGAGCATTTAACGTTCTTTTTTTATTCATTAGTGTAGCATTTAAAACTTGTAAAAGGAGTAATGACTATCGTGAACTGAACTTAGAAAGGATGATAAAACAATAAACTAGGGATGTGTAACACCATACGACCTTTACATACCACACAATAAATCAATGCCATTTAAAAGTAATTATATACCCTATAAGTAATTTCAATAACTTTAATGCCTAAAATACTCTGTATCTCTTTTCGTTTTCCAGAAATACCTTTAAATTTACTGGTGCCAAGGGCACCCTTAGCAGATACAAGGCCCAATGCGAATATAACGATATGATACTTTTAAATTCGGTTTCAAAACGTTGCCAATTCTACCGATATTATTTCTACGTTATATTATTCGATCAAATTTTGAAGTGATAACATTGTTTTTAATTTTGAAAATAGTTTATCTGTAATTTTTGTTTACACCTTTGATGCAGTGTAAGGTCTATCCAAAGCGCGAGGTGAGGTCCTGTTCACACCATTACAGGCGGCCCTGATTGGTGCAATGATAATAAAAAGTAACTTTACGCATACGCCCTACTCTAATAAGCCATGATTAAAAATGTATTTAACGAACTCTCTTTTGTTACCATTTATATTTAGAGCACTTATTGAAAATATCTGACCTTGCGCCAGTGTTCGAGAGACTCAACACTATACTCGCATCCTCTGTTCTCACACAAAACTGGCCACACATGTTCTAAAACAAAGGAATCCGACAACAAACGAAAGCAACCTTCATTCCCGATAAATAATAGCCGCATTTTTTGCATTGTATTCGACGCTTGAAATATCTCGAATTTTGCACAGCACTAAAAAGAAAGGGAAGTGATTTTTTCACTATTTTTTTTATCCTTGTGACTAATCACGATAATAGTTAACGCGTTAATGCATTTGTCGACCTTGAATTTAGGTTTCGTACGCCTGACTGTATTCAAGTTTGTGACGGTTTTATTTGAAAACAGATAAGAACTCTTCTAATTTGTTGCTTACACTGTAAAATTACAGCACATTATGCGGTTGTTAATGCAATGTTTGTTTTGTAGCGAATTGATGTTTTCACGACTTACAGATTCACATCAGCAACTTACTCAAATAGAGTTGAAACAGAGGAGATGGATGCATCCAATCACTGCGAGTGAAGCGAACATTTTCGACGGTACCACACTATAAATTTTGAATTATAAGTAAATTCACAGCACATGGTGACGTCACTTTTACCATCACACTGTGATGCTGATGAAAAATTGGAATTTTTTTACAGAGTACAAAGATCCATTAAGCATATTTCTTCAGTGTGATTCAAATTCTATATATATTTGAAAACGAAGATTGCAGCTGAAGCTGTGCAAAAGTTTTAACGAGGTTTCACTTTTAGAGATACTCGATGACTTCGCTGTATAACGTTGACTACGGTTGTCCCGCTATAGACGAAGATAAGCCGATGAGCCGGACAAAGTGTCGTAATAAATTTAGCACAAAACTAAATGAAATGAAAAAGTAGCAAACTAAATGAAAATTAAAGCAAAAAGTTTTAAAATTTTAATATGAATTGATTTAAATTAAAATGTTCTGGACAGACAATCTATTAGTGTATTTGAATAAATAACTTAAATCAAATTCAAAAATTTTATTACATTCTTTATAAAATTCCGTGTGAAATTATTTATTATATTGTGCAAAAAATATCAATTACTTTGATGCTCAATTAATCCTAGCTACGACATTGACCAGTTTCGGCTCCTTTGAAATGACTTTTAATCGATTTTTCTTTCACAATTTGAGAACAACATCATCTCTACTGATTTGATAATCATGCAAAAAGAGCAGTGGTTTATTGGGTTTTACGAAATGTTCATTGTTCATTTCACCCATGTTCTCTTGACCAACTTTCAAAAGAAAAACCCGATAGAGGTTAAGTGAGGTAACTCTACAGTTCAAGGGACTGTTCCTCAGCAATGAATGCAAATACAGTAACTCAAGTTAGATACTCCGTGAGTTTCGGATTTTTTTAAAAGCTTGTTTTCATGTATTCATTTCAATTATAAAAGCTTAGCCTTTATTTAGGTTGAATGTTATAACATTTCAACAATATCCTAAACGTTTTACCGGTTTGTGAAGCTGACATCGTAATTTCGATAGATCGGCTACAATAATTAGTTGTAGTTCTTTCGTTGGTTTCTGATGCATTTATTTTATTTTCCATTAAAAGTTAAATTAACACTTCAAATGTAATGGTACTGTGATTTGAGAAGAAAAAAAATCAACGCATCTGTTCACAGGCAATTTTTTAGGAGAGTGGCTATACGCTTTGTGTTTATGTGGCACATCAATTTGGTGAAGTTAAAGTTTTGAATTTAGCACTACAGTATTAGCGATTTTATTAAAATTAATTTAATTGATATATGTCCATAAAAATAATATTATGTTATTATATTTAATTTAAATATACATTATTTTATCACCTATGTTCCTTTTCACAAGTACAGTGCGGTATATACAACATACGAATCAGTTTAAATAACTGATTACGCATAAAATTTGGGTTGTTGCGTGTTTGTATCTAAGAACCAAGTATCCATTGATAACAAATCAATGCAAGCCACTTAACCATACATTCTAAATTCAATAAATATACACTGTTCTATTAATCTGGGAAATTGCATCGGTCACGTTTCATACATAAATAGCAATTCTTGAAAGCGGCAGGTTATTAAATCATTTTCTATTATGCAAAATAAATGACGATTTCATGGTGCACATTTCTCGGTCAATGCTATGTTATAAGATGCCGTGAAAAGAATTGATTTCGCAGTTAGACGCCATAATAAGGATGATGATCTATTGCATCGTATTTCAATACCTGCCAATACGCCAACTCTGCAGCGGGAATGAAGAAAATATCAAGAAAAGCAATGCTATATGTTATGGCTATCTCGTTGAGCCCAAAGCAGGAAAGAGTCCAATTTTCTGCACAGTCAATATTAAGCTTTTGGCTCTGAGTCAAAAAACAGTCACAAAACAATTTTTCATCTTATGTAACCTTATCGCGTTTTACGCAGATATTACAGCAAAAAAAATTATACCGTGTTATATTTATAATAATGTCGGAACTTTTCTATTTTATAGTGTTTTTTTTTTTGTAGAGTTTAATCTGTATGCATTTACTAAAATTGATCAAGCGTTCGGTTTTATAGAGCAATATACATTATTTTCTACTAAGGTACAAACAAAGAAAGCTAGGATTGATAAATAAGATATTTCTCTTTTTGATATATATGGGGTTTAAATAAAAATAAAAGTTTTTTATTTAATTTACCTTTAAACCTAGTATTACATTTATTTCATCCCTTCAATTACAATCAAAATAGTGTTTAACAAGGTAGACTTTAAAATGCAATTAGGGGACGCATTACCCAAAATTTAGGGCCGCCCAGAAAATAATTAAACATGCTCGAATGCTGTGAGCTAAGGATATTGCAAAAAAGATGGATTCTTTTATAATGGTGGAGGTTTATTGAAAATGATATGGTGGTTTAATAAAATGGTTTTTAAAAATTTTATGTTGATTTTTTAATTTTTTCAGCTTGTGAATGGTTAAAACCCTAAGGCTGATAAATTAATGTAGAGTTCCAAAATTTTTTTCCTGAGTTGAAACATATGCATTTAACAAAAGTTGGTATGGGATAGGGTTTAGTGTGAATAGATTTTTTTTAAAAATGATGAAGGTGAAAATTTATAAAAAATCTTATTTTTTGACCATTTTTATACATAGTAGCATAAATAGCATATACATAATAGCTTATACATAAAGCAACAAAACTTTTTTTGTTTAACTGATAGCTCAATATCCATACCAACTTTTATTAATAGATGTTGTGGGAATATTTTGAAAAAAAAATCCATTGCAAAATTCTTTAAATTGGAGGAGTAGCATTTTGAAAAAACGTTAAATTTTTTTAATTTAAAAAAAAACTTAAATTTTAATATTTATCATTTTTTCGTATATGTTTACTGAATGTTAGTTCTTTGTAAAAATAGTTTAATTTGAATGCTAGCGATAAAAATACTGGATTTAATTTTTTGGGTACCACGTCTCCTTAAAATGAATAAAAAAAATTGAGTATGATCATTAATTCTGTCAATAGAGTCGTTCGGTTTTATAGAGCAATATACATTATTTTCTACCAAGGTACAAACCATAAAAAGAAAGCTAGGATTGATAAATGAGATATTTCTCTTTATGATATATATGGGGTTTAAATAAAAAAAAATTCATTTAATTTACCTTTAAACCTAGTATTACATTTATTTCATCCCTTCAATTACAATCAAAATTGTGTTTAACAAGGTAGACTTTAAAATGCAATTAAAATGAATAAAAAATATTTGAGTATGATCATTAATTCTGCCAAAAAATATAATCAAAATTCAAAAACTGTAAAAGTTTTTTTTGCACTGAAAACAATATATTTTCTATCAATGAAAACGTATTCCGAAATTTTTCTTGTAATAAACAAAGGATAAGTAAGAGAAAAGAGAACGGAAAAATACCTTATACTAGTAGAAGGATGTTTTTTACTCGTATTTTTACGGTAACTTTGAAACTACAGTTTACTTTTATGTTTTAATTTCAATAATTTATGCTCAGATGTTGGCCTTGTCACTATTGACAGTTCCAAATTACCAGGCCCGGCTTCAATTCCCTCTGTATAGCTCTAGTTAGACGTTATTTCAACCAAACTCTATATTTTATTTTGTATATTTTATTTATTAATCTACAGTTTATCTGTTTTTAATGAATATAACATAAGATTTGAATATCCTGCATTACTTCTTTTAAAAAAATAAACTTTAAGTGCTTTCCATGGAGCGCACGCAACTCAAAAATATAGAACAATTATTATAGCGTTTACAAAATTTTCATCAATATTCTTTCACCTGCTATCTATCGAATATTGTGGCTCGAAGTGTCGGAGCTTCATTTTATTGCCTAACTTTTTCTATATTTTTTCCAGTGCAATAAAATGACTCCTAACTTCCATTACTTGATGGGAGTGCCAATACTTGCGAAGTGCCAATAACCAGATTATGTCGAACAATTTTCGTCAAAAGTGGAACAGCCACTTTTGGAGAGCCATCAAGAACCCTTTTGGCTGCAGGGTTCGATTGAAAAACAATGTTTGGTCTTGTATTTAGAAGTATTAATATTTTTAGACCGACCTTGAAATGGGCAGTCCAATTTTTATTTAACTTGAATTGCACGTAAAAGTTACAAAGTAACAATGTAGAAAATGGGTGGTTTTGTCGAAGTAATCAATGAAAGTACTATTTTACTTTACTCCATTTCACAGTTTCATAATATTGTATATGTATTAATAAAGGTTTTATCCCAACAAAATGTGGAACTCTGAAATGAAATAACTTTAATAAGTTTCTCGAATTGGCCTCAGAACAAACGTCCTTATAGTTGAAGTATTATTCCTTTTGCTTAGTGTTTTTAATTCTATTCGTTTAGTTATATTTTGAAGGCGATGGATAGTTTCAATTTTGTATACGTATTGATATAAAAGTTTCACTTCTTCTACCAATCGATAGCAATATCAATATATTGAGCCATAATACATATTTATTTTTCGAAATGCAAATAAATTTAGCAAACAATAAGTAATAAGTATTACATTTTCTATGATTTTTTTTTTTAATTTTGACGTTTAAAAGTTTAATGTAGAACTAAATGCCGTGTTTGGTGCTTTTTTTAGACGCGCGTGAATTTTGTGTGGAAGCAGCTCTTAGTGACAGTTTCTGTTGCAAATCAATTGTTAATTTTTAAATGGTTTTTAAAAATCAGTGTGTAGTTAGGTTTTGAATGTGATATAGTGTTTTAATGTTGTTGTTTGTAAATGTGAAAGGTTTTGCTTCTATTTAAAAGCGAGGAATACAACATATGTATTCTTCGAAATACAAATAAATTCAGTAAACTATACGTTGTTGCCCTCTATTATAGAGAATTATTGTCTAAACTGACATTCTTTTAAATTGTTATTTTAATACAAGGATGGAAATCTTCAAAGAAATTCTCATAATACTTTCTTAATTGTTAACTTGACCCTAATAGTTTAATCGAAAACTATTATTTGTTCTTATTTCCTTAAAGTAATGGTGTTTTTGTTGAACACCTAATGTATTATTCTGATTAGTTAATTATAGAAATAATATTTCTCGAGAGTGTGGGAAAACTCTTGAGTGTTTAAAAATGAATTATAAACTACTGTTAATGCATGAATGAACGTTAAAAAGAAGTGATTTTTTTAATTAAATATAAAAATAGAGCGGACACATTTCCTTGTAATGCAATTTTTAATGTGATTTTTGTTGTGGCTGGTCGGATTAAATTCGCGCTAAAGCTACAAATGGGTTATTGATTTCGTTTTTTATAAATACAACAACGTCATACCTAATAATTATGCCGAAACAAATGGCGAGTTTTTAATCGGAGAAAAAATCATTTAAATTTTAAGATAAAATTTTTAAGAATTATATAATTGAAATTTCCGGAATACTACCTTTATAACAATAACTATAAATATATTTTCTAAATACATAGTTTAGAAGAAACGGAAAGGTCGGAAAAATTAAATGTTCAAAAGTACGAGTATTTATTATACATATCACAAATTGATTTACTCTAATAAATCACTATTTTATTGACTTCTACTCGATTTTAACGAAGAAAAAGTGTGTCAAGATGCCACATTAGCTGGCATTAATTCACTTGAGTGATTTACAACAGTTTTGTTGGTTATATTCAATATGAAATAGTTAATTATGAAAAAAATAAGTACACTTTAAGGATATTTTTAGTAAATATTTTGTTTAAAATAAGAATTCTTACTTTTTTAACTAGTTTTCTTTGCGACGCGGCGTTGTACATTTGTACAATGCTAAAGAGTTTTAATTAAATCGCTTGATTCACTATCCGGGCCATTTGTACACTTTTTGAGATGTTCTGATAAAAGACAGAATTTTTCGTATGGGGTTTTATACAAAGATTCTCTCTCATTAAATTATATAATTCCATTCTTTTTAAAAAAAGTTTTTTTTAACGTAATCCTGCAATAAAAGATATAATACATCAATCTTGAGACTCGCCTGAGAAGCAAAAAATTAATTAAAAAAAACCTCAAGAAGTTTCATTATGATTTCATTTCAACATTATGAAGACATATATACATACATATATATCGTATAAGTTGAAAGAAAGTCTGCTGAACTAATTTTACAATTATTAATTTTGAAAAAATCACTATAGATTGTTTTTGAGAATGGTGAGATAGTTTCTGAGACATCGTCACAACTCTACTTTATGCACTAGTTCGGACAAAAATCCAGTTGCATGAAGTTTTCTTGATTATAAATTGAAATATTAGTACTTGAAATATAATACATTGAAATATTATTACTTGAAATATAATAAATTGGAATAATAATATAAATTGAAAGATTATAAATTGAAAGATTATAAATTGAAATATAATAATTTGAAATATTATATATTGAAATAATAATCATAATATGAATTGAAAAATTATTACTCTTGTAAAAATTGAGATAAAATAAATTTAAACAATTAATCTGGTTGAATTGTTAAACCTTGAGATAAATCAATGCATAAAATGTTTAAGAGCAAATTCTGTGTGACGGTTTTCTGTAAAATTATTTCATAATACAGAAATAACAATACAGGCCTTGGCGAAAATGTAACTGGCTAATAAGCATAATTTTGTAGCATGCTGAAGTGCTATGCACATCATTTAGCACCAACTTGGCAATGTTTTAAGAAATGACTTCTTTAAATTTGGATGTCGCGAACGAAGAAAATCAAGGATTTGTCAACCATTTTTGCTCAAAGGAGTACTAGGGGGGTCCTTGAAATCAAAAATCAAGGACTTTTAAGGATTTTTTTTGTCAAAATCAAGGAGTATTAAAGGGTCCTTGAAATTCAAAATCAAAATCAAAGACTTCTTAAGGACTTACAAGGACCAGTGGGAACCCTGGTTAAGATAATATGAATTTTATCTGTATTTTGTATAAAGTGTAAGCATCTTTCTGTCTACAACAAACATTCGAAAAAGTGAAACTGGAGGTTTTTTTCCACTGTGGCATCAAAGGGATCAACTTTTTTTATTTATTACTTTTTATCATATTATATCGGCGTCGTTTTATGCATCGGAATGAGACTTGGCGTGTGTGACGTCACAACAATTGGCAGAGAGAAGGTTACCCGAGGTCAACCAACTCAGGTGGTTGCAAAGAGGCCATTGGCCACCTAATGGCACCTGCCGAAAACTCGGGCCACATTTGGCGACGCTGCGCCCTCGCCTGACCTGTTCCGGAAGTCGCCAAAGGATAATAACCACAAGAATCGAAGGTAAGAAAAAAGAACACAGGTAAAAGGTGAGATCCCGCGGTTTGTGGGGGAGTAGGTTTTAGAGTGCTGTGTTGTTAATGTGTGGTTGTACTTGTTACCTTTGGTTTCCGCATATTTCTTGCTTCCTGCTTTTTGTTGTTTTTGAGAATGAGGTGTCAAAGTTAATTTATTTAGAATCCGTTAACTTTAATTATGGATTTTGATCTGGATGTTTTAACGGATTTCTTTATTTGTAGATGAAATTCTATTGGCTATTTTATAGTGAAATGTCTCCTAAATTTTAATGTGTATATTTATTAGGTGTTTAAATCAATTATCTTTTCTAGTGAAAAACTTTAAAAATATTTTCATTGAATAAGCTTAATCTAAAAGTAAAACCATTAAAGATCTTTTCAAAGCATAAAAAACTAACTTTTCATAAAGCACAATTTATTATTACATAATTATAAATTTCCGAGTTGTTTTAATGCGACTTAATTCTTCCGATTGAAATTCTATCTATTTCTGCATTTTTCCTTTATTTAATTTATTTAGAGACAATAAAAAAATTCGATTTTATATCATAAAATCTTTTTTATTGCGGGTATTTAAAAAAAATCTTAATTATTAGATTTTTTTAATATTACTCAGTTGAAATCTTTGCTGCAAAGGACATCCATTTATTTATTATTAAAACTTATATTTATTGTTTTATTAAAGAATTGCTTTAAGGAGACCCCACTATACTAAAACGCAATCGAACTTTCTTTTTTTGTAAAAATATAAATTTTCATTTTAAAATATCTAATCGTGTGCAATTGATAAGTATTCTGACATTCTACTCTACATTTTAATTTTTAAAAATTGCAATCTGTGTAATATCGATTAAGTTTTATGAAAATTTGAATACAAGTTTCAAATTCTTCAATCGTGTACAATGTTGATCAATATTATGCGATTCTGCATTTTAATTTTAAGCTTTTCTATCGTACGTAATAACAGTAGTCAAAGTTTTACTATATTTTAATTATTTGTGTCAAACTCTAAAATCGTTTGCAATGTTGATTAGTCTTACGAAATTCGAAATTTTAATTTGAAACTGCCTAATCGCCCTATTATGTTGATAAAAGTTTTTAAAAATTTCTATATAATTTTTAAACTCATCAATCGTGTGCAATGTCGATAAATATTGTGTGATTCTACATTTTAACTTTTCCATCGTATGCAATGTCACTAGATGTTATTCCACTTTAAATATTAATTTCAAACTCTCGAATCGTTTGCAATATTGATTAGTCTATGAAATTCTAAATTTCAATATTAAACTTTCTAATCGCCTATAACGTTGATAAAACTAGAATCTTAAACATTATTTTTGTCTGGGAGAAGGGGAAAAAACTCTTTCAACACGTGAGTATAGACTATTCTATTTTTCCACATCGTGACTAAATAGAAAAAAATCGGGGACACGGCACTCGTGGTAACAATGAAACAGATCCAGGCTAATGTCGAAGAGTGGTATTTATCATTCCTGCTTATTTAAAGTTATTTTCAGAGGACGTGCATTATATTTTTAATTTATTTTATTGATCACCCTTCATCGATTTCCTATTGTTTCAAAACATAAGGGGTTATTTAGAAGGTAGAGTGGGTGGAAGTTCGAAGGGATTTTTAGCAGTAGTAATGGCTATTGGGATGTAATTTTTTATATATATATATATAAATCGTGTTTCATGAAGAGTTCTACTTGTAATGTTTATGTTGTTGTCATTAATGTTGTTTAATTTTTTGTATGTCTAAATTATTAGTTTCTAGTAGATCGATTTCATTTTTATTTGTTATAAAAAAACATTATATTGTGTATACTTTAAACTAATAGGCTTCTAATGTGTATTTTTAAGTCAAAAAATGAATGCAGAGAATAATTTATGTTTAGAAAAATATTTTTTTAACATGTTCTTTTCAAACATGTTTATGTCTAAATAATTAGTTTCTACTATATAGATCGATTTCATTATTATTTGTTATATAAAACAAGTAGATTTGTAACAGAATGTGTCACTCAGCCCGCTTCCACACAACATTTGTGTTCAACAGCAAAAAAAGTCGCCAAACACAATATTAATTCTATTATAAACATTTACACGCTAAATTTGGCTAGTTTCATTTACTTTATTTCGAAAATCCAATAATTATTTCTTCAATAATTATCATCGTTTGCAAAAATTAATTTATATTTCAAGGAATAAATATGTAATATTCCTGTCTCTTAAATAGAACCAAAGCATTTTATATTCAACATACAAACAAAGAATCTCTTAATGTTTGAAATATATTTGACGTCAAACTGATTGATGACAAAAAAATAAATTTATTTTGATTTATTTTTTAAAAGAATTATAGTTTCTCGAGTGAGATTGTTGCGAATGGCAATGGTGATTTAATCCTAATAAAAATGGCTTCTTATGCTTTTTAAATGAGCATTAAATTTTGCAGTTTTTTAAATAATTAAAGTAATTCGAATTTTTTTTCTGAGATTTTCAATGTCTTCTAATTTCGATGCGCTGAATTTTTTGATGCATCACACTTGCCTGTAGCATTTGTAGTTTGGGCTCTGAAAGTGGGTGACGGAAAGACGGACTGAACGATTATAATACCTCCACTTTTTACGTTATAAACGTTGTGTGGAAGCTTAAAACATATTGTGTAACGTCAGTATTTTAAACTAATGGGCTTCTAATGGGTATTTTAAATCAAAATGAATGCAGAGAATAATTTATGCTTTAAAATACATATTTTTGTCATTAAACATGTTTTATTCAATACTCGTTATAGAGAAAGAAGTGGTTTTAGTATATATTGAAGATATAAATATTTGTTATAAAGTAGAAATGAATGGTAGTGTAATTCGACGTATTTTAACTAGGTTTTAGATTTTTTTTTAAGAATAAAGGTAGATTTTAACAGATTTAAACAATAATTTAAGAAATTAAGTTTAAGATTTGATTAATTTTCGCGACTGAAAAAATTAAAATTCATAATAAAAAATTTTTGACGTTTAGAAGTATATTGAAACCTGTAGAAGAAAAAAAATTCGACATGGGAAAATCCTAATTTGTTTTCTAACTTGTAAGACAATTGATTTCATGAAATATGTAGCTCAGCCTTAAAAATTAATTTTAAGAAACCATTTAGGTGCAGCACAACTCAATTATAGTATAAATAATTTAGTTTCTTAATGCGTTTACTAAAGTTTGGATCAAGTAGTTTTTCGTATTAAGTAAATTAAAATATGACGTAATAGCTAGTTAGAACCATATAGTTTAAATGATGTTCTTTCAACCTACCATAAAGGATGTGCTATCGGAACTGGAGCGAAGACTTGAAAAAAAGGAGAAATGATGTAGGGCAAGCAAGTAAAAAAATCCAGAAAATTTCATTCTTTCAAAAAGTTTTTTTTGTCGATTAAAACCAGATAATGAAAGGATAATATATAAACGTTATATTTATTGAGTTATTATATGAAAATTCCATGTATAATGCACATCGTGCTGTACGCATAATAGTAGGGAAAAAGCAGGTATACTTGTCCCATACCATAATAAGGATACTTGACCCAAGGCCTTTTTCTCATAATTAAAATAATTTTTACGTTAAATGGCAAAACTTATTTCCTTTAAGTCAGCTGGTTACATGGTGAAAATAACAATTAAATCATTATATACGTTTTATGCATTGGGATACACAACCCTAATTTGTTTGACCCCAAGTTTGAATAGATTACTTTTTGTAAAATCAAGATTATATTATTTTGTGCTAAATCAAGAGTGGCTCTTCTGTTATGAATATAGAATTAGCTGTTTGAAATGAAATGGGGAAACAAAATTAATTTAACTATTTAATTGATTAAAACTAATTAAAATTCGTATTTAATAATTGAAATAAGCATTTAAAGCATGTTCATAATTTTATTTAAATGTGTGGAACCATTTAAACGTTGTATAAATAAAATTGTTACATACTCGCTGTTTCTCATTAAAATGCATGTCATTCACACTTAATTGTATAAAGTTATTAAAACTTCCCTAATATCCATCCTAGCCCAAAATTTAAGATTCTTTAATCTCTCTTATTTTATTCAAAATTCCTTATGTATGCTTCACTTTTAAATGATAACACATAATCTAACTTGCACTATTACAAGATTATTTGTTTGCATAAATTAAATAAAAAATCTCCACGTCACTAAAGAGTCGTTGCATAAAATTCAGTAATAATCCTTTATTTATAATTTTCAATTAACGCATTGTGTCGCAAGATATTGTCAAAACTGATTCAAATTCATGGCAGTAATAATTCCAAATTCGTGAAAAAGAAAAGAAAAAAAGGAACGATTTCCGTATGCAACTGGCACCGATTGTTACGGACATCCTATCGCGTGCGAACAAAAGAATCCTCTTTCAGTTTCTTTGCGGTACCATCAGACAAATGGCCGACCGTGAAAAGCACAACAATAATGATGAGGGTGATATTGATTGATCGATAGATTGGTGGGCGGAAGCCTTTGGTTTTTTGTTTCAGGACAATGTAGGATTCTTTTTTGGCGTTTTACAAAGATGACCATGTGTGATGATTCACCGGGCTCTACCAATCTCTTTTGATATTTCACTCAGGGTCTATGAGGATAAGTCATTTATCTTTCAGAAGCAGGTACAGCTAGGTTGGGCTATTAGTCATCGACGAACAATTAATATTCAATATTCATAGTTGTTTTATGGACACAAAATTATTTAATTTAAAGCGCCATTAGGGTTAGGATGTTTCTGTGGTTCTTTTTATGGCTTTTTACAAAGATGGTCATGTGTGAAAATTCATCGGGGCTCTATCATTGTCTTTTGATATTTGACTCAGGGTCTACGATGAGAAGTCAATTATTATTCAGAAGAAGTTACAGCATAGGATGGGTTATTAGTCATCGAATGAACAATTAATATTCACAAGAGTTTTATGAAGACGAAATTATTCATGAGGTTATGTTTAGAGCGCCATAAGGATTTGGATGTTTCTGTGATTCTTATTTTTGGCGTTTTACAAAGATGACCACGTCACATGTGTGAGGATTCACCATTCTCAAAGGTGTTTTATGGACACAAAATTATTCAGTTAAAAGGGCCATTAGGGTTAGGATGTTTCTGTGGTTCTTTTTGGGCGTTTTACAAGATAACCACGTGTGAGGATTCACCGGGCTCTATCATTCTCCTTTGATATTTCACTCAGGGTCTATAGTCTGTCTCAAAAGTTTAGACAAAAGACATTTTGAGTCATAAAATTTCACTGAAAAGGTTTATTTGAAAAATTTTTTTGGTAGTAAGGATCCAGGCAAGTATAAATAATTAAAAATATCATGAATCACAAAGAAAACAACCAATAATAAATTTTATTTGAATTAATTGTAAGAAGTACCCAAAAAAATCTGTCTCATAAATATAGAGAAAATCGATTTAATGTCGTTTAATGATCTAATTTTGATTTTTTTTTGCTAGAATGGTATTTCTGTTTGATATGCATATGATAAATTAAAGAACACGTTTTACCGTTGAATTTCAACCATTCTGTACCATTCCTGGTCCAATTACATACCAGCAGCCATTATAGCCGTTTGAGCTCTTTTACGTTGAAATATTGCTGGCGATTTGCGTAATATATATCCCAATTAGATGTAAATAACGACTATATGCCTAACACAACAGTACCGAGAAGTTTTACTACCGATTCGTGCATTTAAGACATGTAATGACGCATTTTCTGGTAAAAACGGTAATTTTTTTAATTTAAAAGACCCAAAATTACAAAAAATTGGTCTGTTGTGCACTGTAACACGATATATAGTTTGCCCCTTCTTCAAAAAATCCAAAAAAGTCCCAAATTTTAACCCAAATTCACCCCCATACCATTCGATATATCTCCTCAAAACTGCTTTTCTCGAGTTTGGAAACAACGGTTTTTTTCAAACCGGTCAAAAAGAATCAGTTTAACCGATAAAAAACCGGTTTAAATATACTCAAAATACGGTTTTAAAAACCGGTTTTTGAAAACATGTTCACTTTTTATTATAAAAAATCGGTGCTTTAGGAACTGGTGAAGTTTTAGGGAAACCTTGTTTTTTTTTAACTTTTTTAACCTTGTTTTTTTTTAAATCAAATTCGATTTTATAATGATAAATATTAAAAATAAATTAAATTAAAATTAGTAACTTAATAATGCTTAACAAACAATAAATATTTAATATTTGCCGAGAAATTAATTAACGAAATTATTTTCCGGTTTTCTAGTTCTTTTCCCTTTTTTAAACTTTTAATATAAAAGCAGGATTCCAAAACGGTTTTTAGAGTGTTCCGAACATTTTCCGTTTTTTTAAATAGTTCCAAAATCCAGTTTTTCCTTCTGATTCAGTTTTTGAATTATTTTTTCTTTCTTTGATTTTCTATTTCCATTTTCCTGTCTCATGACTTGAATGGAGCAAAACACATAGGAAGCTTCTACTCGAGATTTTTACACCTTTAAAAAAAAAGCGAGAAATACTGCTGAGTTTTACTTGAAACTTTAATGCCTAAATTGTTTGAATAATTGGGATCTCGTCCCTCAAATATTACAAATCGAACTTTGAAATGTGTAAAATAAAATAGTGCGATAAATATTTAAGGCACAACTTACGAGGAAAAGCCTCGTGATTAGGGAAAAGCTTAAGCGTAAAAGTAACCACCGCTTTTTAATTCACCATATCACTCTTGATTTGCTCGAAGAGTGCATAATTTTATATATAATAAAAAATATTTTTTGTAACTCGAATGGAGTTTCCGATTAGTAATACTGATCTCGGTCATAAAGAAGCATAATCACTGTCATGAAGAGGTACTGTATTGTGTGATATTATGCAAAGCCAACCAACCCTCCTGTAGAAATCCGAAGCTTTCGGCAATCCTAAATGTTTTTGGCAGTTAAGAATTAATATTTTTTTTCAGCTAAGAAATCGTATATTTTTATTTAAAGAAATTGTGCAACAATAAGGACAATCTAATATATTGCAATGGTATTTGAATAGCTATTGACTTAAGTATTTTTTTATGTGTGAGAGACAGTCGTACGGACTGAAGCTGTGGTTCCCAACCTTTTCTGGACCATCGCCTCGTATTTTAGGTTGATCAACATCCATCGCCCCCTTTTAATTTTCATGTTATGTCTAATCATAATTTGAGTTAAGTGTAACTATAAAACAGTTTTATAACACTTACTAACCGTTTATAAAAGCAACCAAAGAAGCTTTATCCGGTCACTTTTAAATAAAATAGAAAAAACATAAAACGCATATTTTTAAAGAACAAAAGTGAAATAATTAACTAAGATATTTTTACTGGTTTCTAGAAAATTTAAGAGAGTTGAATGTAAAAATTGGCTGGTTTGGTTATGGTTGGAGAATGGTTTTACTGTACAAAGGTACAACATTATTTTAATTTCCCCCCTTTGAATACTGATCGCCCCTCAAGTATTTTTTGCCCCCTTGATAACACAAATCGCCCACTTGGGGGCGATCGCCCCCCAGGTTGGGATCCGCTGGACTAAAGTATACAGATTTTCGTTCGGCATCAAGGAAAAACATAATACCATAACTTCCTTTTCGTAGCACAATTAGAACTTTTTTTCGTCTTTGCTAAAAAGACAATATTATCAGGAACGCTGAGAAAAAACATGATTTATTACAATTATTAATTATTAAAAATGAGTTTTGTTAATTAAACTCATTTTAAAGGTCGATCATTTTTTTCGGTCGAGATCCGGATCAATATATGATTGGCCACAATGTTTCCTTTAAAACCGAAAAAGTCGCGATTTCAAATTACTAGGCCAGTTATCAATGTCCCTCGTGTAGAGTAGCTCTTCAGCGAAGTTCATTCAATCAAATCTAAAACTTAACCGATTCCTATTACAACGGTTTTCTAAAAAAAAAACATCGGAGTGTCGAACCGGTTTAAAAATAAATTTTTAATATAATCGGTTAAACTGGTTCTTTTTCACCGTTTGTTTTGTGTTTCCAAACTCTAGCAAATTTGAGGACAAATATCGAAAGGTATAGGGGGATAGGGGTGGATTTGGGTTAAAATTTTGGACTTTTTTGGATTTTTTGAAGGAGGGGCAAACTAAACATTGTGTTACAGTGCACAACAGAACAATTTTTTGCAATTATGGGTATTTTAAATTTAAAAAATTACCGTTTTTTACCAGAAAATGCGTCATTACATATCTTCAGATGCCCGAATCGGTGGCAAACCTTCTCGGTACTGTTGTTTTAGGCATATAGTCGTTATTTACATCTAATTGGGATATATATTACGCAAATCGCCAGCAATATTTCCCCATAAAAGAGCTCAAATGACTATATTGGCTGCTGGTATGTAATTGGACCAGGAACCAGGAATGGTACAAAATGGTTAAAACTCAACGGTAAAACGTGTTTTTTTAATTCATCATATCAAACAGAAATACAATTTTGCCAAAAAAATGCGAAATTAGGTCATTAAAAGATATTAATTGATTTTCCCTATATTTATGAGACAGATTTTTTGGGTACTTTTTACAATTAATTCAAATAAAATTTAATATTGGTTGTTTTCTTTGTGATTCATAATATTTTTAATTATTTATACTTGCCTGATCCTTACTACCAAAACATTTTTCAAATAAACCTTTTCAGTGAAATTTTCAAAAACTCAAAGATGACTCAATGAGGATATTTCCAAGACTCAAAATGTCTTTTGTCTAAACTTTTGAGACGGACTATATGAGGATATGTCATTTATCTTTCAGAAGCAGGTACAGCATAGGATGGGCTATTAGTCATCGAACGAGCAATTAATATTCAATATTCAAAGGTGTTTTATGGAAGCGAAATTATTCATACGGGTTTGTTTAAAGCGCCAATCAGGATTAAAATGTTTCTGTGGAGCCTTTTTTGGAGTTTTACAAAAGATGGCCACGTGTGAGGGTTCACCGGGCTCTATCATTGTCTTTTGATATTTTCCTCAGTGTCTATGATGAAAAGTCATTTATTATCCAGAAGAAGCAATAGCATAGGATGGGTTATTAGTCATCGAACAAACAATATTCACAGGAGTTTTCTGAAGAGGAAATTATTCATAAAGTTATGTTTAGAGCATCATCAGGATTAGGTCCGCCCTTAGCAAAGGTGATGCCCTTTTTGTTGACAAACCTTGTCCAGTCAAGAGTCGGCATGAAATGTTTTTTTAAACTTGGACACAAGGTACTATTTGCTAAAAGGACGACTGTTGGAAAAATTGTCTTTCTCTAAGTTTTCTAAACCAAAGTTGACAGCGCTCTTTTTAAATATTACGTGTATTGTTAGAAAAATTAGCAGTCACTACTCACTAGTCGTCTTTATACGGCTGTACTCTTATGATTAAAAAGCTTTTCATTGTATTTTAGATATTATAGTTACAGGATTCCGCCGTGGTTCTCAAAGGCAGTTTAGTTAACCGTAACGAAAACGCGATATAATAAAGAATGCTCGGATGGCATGCAATCTGTATATAAGATATAATGTAGTTACTGTAGTTTATGTAAGGGTAGAAGTCATCGAATTTTGATGAACTCTGTTTTGTGTGCTAGATACATTGTAAAAAAAATGGTTTAATGTTACTATGGTTTTTGGTGTAACGATACACCAATTTTGGAGTAAACTATGACTGAACTCAAATAATGTGAGGAACTGCACAAAACGCGGTGTAACTTTCCACCACATTTCTACAGACTGCAAGCGCATGTGTAATCATAAATGTTGTAAAGAAAAGGATTTAGAAAAAATTGCAACTTCGGCCAAGCCGGCGTTAAGCAGTGGATAAAGCGACGTTCTTATGTGATGAAGGGATAACAAGATCAAATCTATCCCTCAGACGAAATTCGACTTGGGTTTATAACGACAAAATATCGCTACAGAATTTCACCGTGTAATGTTATACAGCCAGTTTAAGCTAATTTCCATCGAAAATTCGGATGCAGTAAGGCTGTTTCTAGTTTTTTTACTTCTACTTTATGGTGAAAGCCTACTCCATTTTTAAGGTGTAACCAGGTGCACTCCCTTTCTGTGGAGTAAGTTTACTGATCTCTCGTACAAGTTTACTCCTTTTTATGCTGTAACGTTACTCCGTAATACTGAAAGCTGCACTTGCTGCTACCAGTTTTATAAAAACATTACATCATACGTTTTACTGTGCACTTATTCGTGCACTATGTCAAAAACATTCCACGAAGCAAGAAAACAGAAACCCTATACTGACCACGTGATAATAGCCTCGTGCATTTCACTTTCGGTCATCAATAACTTGGTCTCTTGCCCATTAACTTTCGTTTCTTCCAACCTCTTGTAGCAAATGACAGGTTACGCACCGAATATAACCCCCGGGACCCCAATCTTCTTAAGAATACTAGGCTCGAAGACGCTGCAAAATATAATAAAAATCTCCAAACCAGTTTCATTTATAAAGACTCGTCTGCTGAGCCGGAGGGACGAAGAGAGTTTTGAGAGAACGTAAAAACCAAGATAATAAATTTATTTTCGTCAACAAAAGCTTCAAAGTTTTTATTATTATTATAATTTTTAAAAAACTCAAACTTCCCAAAGTATTGCAGTTTTGGTGCCATATGAAACTTATATAGAGGTTTTATAAGAGAGGATTCATATAGAAATAAGTATTTTTATAAGCCTCCATTAGACTCATAAAATGTTTGATTTATATTAGGAATGGTAAAACCCTGCTAAAGCTCTAGTGCGATGTTAATTCTACCATATCATTAAAAATAATATTATTATTCAGAAATTATTATTACTGCGAAATTATTCTTACTTCAGAAATTATTGTTCAATAATTTATTTACTCATTTGAATGGTACTATTTCTTTTAAGGTGTTTCAATATGTATTGCTTCATAAATGATACAACAAAGATTTATCTTTTAAATTTACTTTGGTTCATGAATCTCTGCATCTTACAAATAGAAAAGCAAAGGTTGAAATAATTTTAAAAATAGATTTTGTAAAATACTCCGCCGATTACACTGGACTAGAATAAATTGGAAAAATTACGAAAGAAATTCATGGTCAACGAACTTAAAGTTATTGTATTCAGATATCCGAAACTTTCTGCAAGTTTAATATTAGTAATTCCATTTATAGAAAACCAACTTTCAGGGAGAGAATATCAAACTAATACTATTCTCTCTGTTTACACAAGTCATCACTTCAATAAACGTTTTACCTCAGATTTAACAGCAAAATAAACCCACCCTAAACTTTTGCATGCACACTAAAAATAGAACATTCTTTGGGCGTTCCCGAATGCGGTGTTCAATCTGCCGGTTCCTTTACCAAACAGACTGAATTTTTCGGTTCGTTAATTGCAGGGTAAACACCTCGAAGGATGTTGAAAAAAAAATCGAGTTGTTCTATTTTATTTGTTTGTTTAAAAAAAACAAGTAGGTTTGTTACAGAATCTGTCACCTAAACCGCTTCCACATAACATTTGTGCTCAACAGAAAACAAACAATTTATACACCACAGAAAGAAATTCGTCAAACAGGTCCTTTAGCTAGTTGTAATTCAACTTTTTAAACGCCAAAATTAACTATTTTCATTAAACTTCTTTCTTAAATTTAATAATTAGACTTTATCGTTTGCTAAATTTGTTTGAAGTTCGAAGAATAATGATGTAATCTTTTTTAATAAATATCTTTGTGTCGCCACAATTTCCCATTTACATTTCTTTCAAAAATTCAGTTATATATAGTTTGTTAAACTAATTTACAGTTCGAAAAATATATATTAGTACAATTGATGCTTTAAAAATAACAAGTTGGTTTGTTACAGAATCTGTTACTTAAACCGCTTCCACACAACATTTGTGCTCGACAGGAAACACTATTTATACACCACAGAAAGAAATTCACCAAACTGCGCCTTTAGCTAGTTGTAATTCCAAAATTAACTATTTTCGTTAATCTTCTTTTGCAGATTTAATAATTAATCTTTATCGTTTGCTAATTTTTTTTGAAGTTCGAAGAATAAGGATATATTTTTTTAATAAATATCTTTTAGTAGCCACCAGTTTACAGTTCAAAAAATAAATTAATAAAATTGATGCGCTAAAAATAAAAACGAACTTTGAATATTCTTTATGCAAAGTTAGAATTCTTTATGCATCTTTCTTCATACATTACATATATAATGAACCATCAAAAGAACTCTATTGTGATATTATAACAATCCAAACTGAATTATATCACATAAATAAATATTCTTTAAAAAGTTTTTATTTTTATTTTAAATAAACTTTCTCGTACGTTTAACGAAATGGCAACAGTGAAAATATTGAATAAATAAATTTGGCTAGTTTCGTTAAATTTTATTTCGAAAATTCAATAATTATTACTTATCGTTTGCAAAAATTAATCTATATTTTAAAGAAAAAATATGCAATATTCCTCGCTTTTAAATAGAATGAAAATATTTCATATAAACGTACAAAGAATCTCGTAGTGAAATATATTTGACGTCATTTCAAACTGATCGATGTCGCAAAAATAAATTTATTTTAATTTATTGTCTGAAAGAATTAAAGTTTCTCGAGCGATTGTTGCCAATGGCAATGGTGATTAAATTCTAATAAAAATGGATTCCTATGCTTTTTAAATGAGCATTAAATTTTGCAGTTTTTTAATATTTGAAGTACTTCGAATTCGAATTCTTTTCTGAAATTTTCAATGTATTCTAATTTCGATGCGCTGAATTTTTTTGACGTATTACACTTGTCCGTAGCATTTATAGTTTGGGCTATGAAAGTGGGTGTCGGACAGACGGACTGAACGATTATAATACCTTCCACTTTTTACGTTATAAACGTAGTGTGAAAGCTAAAAGTGGAAGGTATTATAATCGTTCAGTCCGTCCATCTGTCTGTCACCCACTTTCACAGAATGAACCGTAAATCTCACAGACAAGTGGGATATGTCATTTTGAAGCAAAAAATCAGATTAGGCTACATTCCAAATTTCATTAAAAAATTTTAATTATAAGTTTATTTAAAATTTGAATAACTAAAAATTTAATCTACATTGAAATAAAATGCTAATTCCATTTTTATTCAATATTTTCACTGTTGCCATTTCGTTAAACGTACGAGAAACTTTATTTAAAATAAAAATAAAACCTTTTGAAAGAATATTTATTTTATTTGATATATAATTTAGTTTGGATTGTTGTAATATCACAATAGAGTTCTTTTGATGGTTCATTATATATGTATGAAGAAAGATGCATAGAGAATTCTAACTTGGCATAAAAATATGCAAAGTTCCGCTTTTATTTTTAACCCTTTCAGTCCCAATGATGCCATTTGGCATCATTTCAAAAATCAATTATAAAATTAAAATTCATTATTTTTTCTTATGGAACTCTTATCTTAGACCTAAAATGAGCCTATTTTGTGAATATCAGAATTTTCTGTAGTGTAGTAATTTTTTGGGACTGAAAGGGTTAAAGCATCAATGGGCTTGTTTCACGGAGGATCTGGCAATAGCTATGCGGTTTTGTTTGCATGTCTATTTTGATGTTATCAACAATGTTGCCAGCAGTTTTAGAAGAAAAAATACCATTTAATTCTAAAATTACAAAAACATTCCATAAAAATACTAGCAAAGCGTTTCACGTTTTTTTAAAGTCACTAAAAAGATTCCAAAATGCAGCTAGAATTGTAAGATATTTTTTGTAATTTTAGAATTTATTTTAGAATTATTCTAAAATTACAAAAAAATATCGTAAAAATACTAGCTGCATTTTGGAATCTTTTTAGTGACGTTAAAAAAACGTGAAACGCTTCGCTAGTATTTTTATGGAACGTTTTTGTAATTTTAGAATTAAATGGTATTTTTTCGTACTTTTTCTCCTAAAACTGGTGGCAATACTGTTGGAAGATTTCAAAATAGACTTGCAAACAAAACCGCATAGCTATTGCCAGATCCTACGTGAAACAACCCCATTGTACTAATTATATATTTTTCGAACTGTAACTTGATTTAACAAACGATAAATAACTGAATTTTCGAAATAAATGTAAATGGGAAATTATGGCGACACAAAGATATTTATTAAAAAAGATTACATCATTATTCTTCGAACTTCAAACAAATTTAGCAAACGATAAAGTCTAATTATTAAATCTGAGAAAAAAGATTAATGAAAATAGTTAATTTTGGCGTTTAAAAGTTTGAATTAGAAGTCCGCTGTTTGGCGAATTTCTTTCTGAGGTATATAAATAGTTTGTTTCCTGTTGAGCACAAATGTTGTGTGGAAGCGGTTTAAGTGACAGATTCTGTAACATATCCACTTGTTTAGCTTAAACATTACGTTTATAACGTGAAAAGTGGAAGGTATTATAATCGTTCAGTCCGTCTGTCTGTTACCCACTTTCATAGCACAAACTACAAATGCTACGGACAAGTGTGGTACGTCAAAAAATTCAGCGTATTGAAATTAAAATACATTGAAAATTTCAGAAAAGAATTCGAATTCGAAGTACTTCAAATATTAAAAAAAACTGCAAAATTTAATGCTCATTTAAAAAGCATAGGAAGCCATTTTTATTAGAATTTAATCACCATTGCCATTCGCAACAATCGCTTTAATTCTTTTAGACAATAAATTAAAATAAATTTATTTTTGCGACATTGATTAGTTTGAAATGACGTTAAATTTTTCGTTAGTTAAATTTTAAATAAACTAATTAAAAAAATTTAATGAAATTTGGAATGTAGCCTAGTCTGATTTTTTGCTTCAAAATGACGTATCCCACTTGTTTGTGAGACTAGCGGTTCGTTTTGTGAAAGTGGGTGACAGACGGACGGACTGAACGATTATAATACCTTCCACTTTTTACGTTATAAACGTAGTGTGGAAGCTAAAAAGAAGAAGAGCATTAAATGGCGTAATTGAAAAAAAATACTAAGTCATAGATACAATTGCACATATTATTGAACAAAAATTAAATGCAAGCTTTTCCAATATATATTGGAATTATAATTGAAGTGGAATTGATGTGGAATTTTAATTATATCGTCTGATTTTTTTTTTGTCAAATGCTAAACTATGAGAAAAATTATCTTGAATTTTCTGTAGAAATGTTTAATTTTAGATTCTAGGTATAATTATTTATTTTTTACTTAATTTAAAACATTATTTCAATTTCAAAATAGGCATAACCTTTTTATAGCTTCGCGTTGGCCTTCAAAAATAAATTTTAAAAAATCGATTCATCATCCACAACGTGTTTCTATCATAAATAACGTGTTCGACTTTTTTTTGTGGCACATTTGTAAAAGCCAGCTATTACGTACACTTTCAAATTCAAGCCCTAATGAAAAGATAAATTTCTCACATAATAAAAGTTAAATAAATAAACGAACAAGTTCCAAGAAAGAACGCAAGTTCGCCCCCTACACAACAAATGTAATACATAAAAGCAGCGGCACCCGCCCAAGCTGATAACGGTCCGTTGTTTGTATTAAAAGGACCCCGCATCTATTTGTTCGAAAAACGCGGCTTCTTTCAATCAAAGTAGGACAAGGATTACCTAATTCCTGAATATGCATAATAGAAAGTGACCCTTTGATGAACAACGCATTTTTAAAAAAAAATAAGTTGTCTTATGAATGAGATGACAAATGGAGGATTATGTAAATGAATGAAGAGCAATTTCTTATGATGGTGGTGGGTCATGCAAATGAATGAAGGGCAGTTGTTTATGAAGGTTGGTTAAATTTAAAAATTTTGGTTTTATCCAAATTAAGACAGAGTTTCATTGATTACTTTCTTACCGAATAAAAAACTTATATTTTTGAATTTTTTTTAATCTGACTTAATTTGTTTTTGGGTTTATGTTGAGTTATCGTCGCACTAGAGCTACGCGAGAGCTATATTAGCGACGAACGTCCGAATTGAGAAACACAGTCAATGACGAGCCGACACCTGTTAATTTGCCTTTAGATAAGTTTTTCATTACTCTGCTCTTCAGTTGTCTTATATTTTGTTTATTTAGATGAGATAAAACAAAAAAAAAACTTATTTTCGCATAGCATGTTTTCTTGACAATGTACAACTGGCTAGAAACCTCCTTTGAAATTTTCCTTTAAAAAATATGTACTTCTCTTAAGGTCAAACTAATACTTTTTGTATGTTTTTTTCTGTAAATGTCTGATATTTTAATCACAAGGGAGATCAGCTTCAACATACTTTTTTTTGTCCAGTGTTTTTTCCATGGTGATGGTCTTAACACTAGAAAAATTGTTAATATAAAGCGATATTCCCTCAGTTTATTAAACCGAAGGAGTGGAAATAGTCTTTTTGCTCTCTCTTTTTTAAAGTTAAATTACTCAAAAACATATGTATGTTTTGTATACGTTTCAAAAATTTGGTAAATGACACATCTTTTAATAATTATTTGCACTGTATCGTTGTAACAAATCGAGATGAAAATTTATTATTTAATTAAAATTTGTTTACTAGCGGGGCCATCATGGCGGAATGCCTAATATCTAATAGAATTAGCAATGAAGAAATCTATCTGTTAAATCAAATTTTATAGCACTTTCCAGTTATTAGCACGTACAATGTAATAATTAAGTTTTGGGTCCTATAGCCTAGGGGAGACCGGGGCTAGTTTTCCAATTGGGGAAGCCATCCAGCTTTATTTTAAATATATAGTGGTATATTTATTTTTTAAAAATTCTATAATTTTAGAAAAGTTTGTTGTTAGATACCTATCTTTTGCACTTTTATTGCCCAGCAATCGGAACGCTTTTCGTCCTTCTGTCTATGACGGTCTGTGTTAATTCCAGTTCTAACAGTCCAATTTTATTAAGTAATTTTTAAAGTTTTTGGAAGAAAGTTATGACATCAGATATGTGCTTTTTATACTCTATTTCGTTTGTCTATCACTACTATAAGAACTTAAGTAAGTATTAAAGTAACAGGAAAAAATTAGCTCTTCTACTTCATTCAAAAACTACTTGTTTTTAAACAAATCCAGTTATAAAGTTAACAATTAATTTTATTCTAGACAGTAGAAACTGCGTGTTATTGCCTCTGTTCTTTATTGTTGTACAGACAGTCAGTATTTTACAACGTGGACAAAGTTCTATTTTTTGAAACCTCTATATTTTTTTGTTTCCACTTGACAATATGATCTGGAATTATTTAGATCATTCTATTCTACTCTTGAAAGTTGATTCGTGTTAACCAGAAACACTTGTGCAAACACAGACGTGCTTCGTTAAAGCAGGATTCTCCACTCAAAGTCACGCTTTCCATAATATTGGGCTTATTCATGCAACTATCGATACAAAAGGCGATCGCTTGACTTAGGTTTTCGTGATGGAGCGTTTACCATTGATTTCGAAAACATGATTCGTTTATTCAGGCCTGTAACAGTAAACTGAATGTAGTGTAATTTAGGTTATTTTTAATTATTTAAAAAAACAAGTAGGTTTGTTACAGAATCTGTCCTTTAAACCGCTTCCACACAGTATTGCTGAATTTGTTTGAAATTCAAAAAATAATGATGCAACTTTTTGTAAACTTTGCAACTTTTTTGATTTTTTACTAAAAATCTTTTAGTTGCCACAATTTCCCATATTCATTAACTTTCTTTCGAAAAAGAGAATAATAAATAATTAGTAAAATTGATGTTTTAAAAATAAAAGCGAACTTTCGCTTATTTTTTTAATCAAAGTTAGAATTCTCTGTGCATCCTTCCTCATACATATATAATGAACCATCAAAAGAACTCTATTGTGATGTTACAACAATCCCAACTAAATTATATCACATAAATAAATATTCTTTCAAGAGTTTTATTTTTATTTTAAATAAAGTTTCTCGTACGTTTGACGAAATCGCAACAATGAATTATTGAATAAATAAAAAGGCGCCAAACACACAGCATTAATTCTATATTAAAAATTTACATGCTAAATTTGGCTAGTTTCATTTATTTTATTTCGAAAATTCAATAATTATTACTTATCGTTTGCAAAAATTAATTTATATTTCAAAGAATAAATATGTAATATTCCTCGCTTTTAAATCGAATGAAAATATTTCATATCAACGTACAAAGAATCTCGTAATGAAATATATTTGACGTCATTTCAAACTGATCGATGTGGCAAAAATAAATTTATTTTAATTTATTGTCTAAAAGAATTAAAGTTTCTCGAGCGATTGTTGCGAATGGCAATGGTGATTAAGTTGTAATAAAAATGGCTTTTTAAATGAGCATTAAATTTTGCAGTTTTTTTAATAATTGAAGTACTTCGAATTCTTTTCTGAAATTTTCAATGTATTCTAATTTCAATGCGCTGAATTTTTTGACGTATCACACATGTCCGTAGCATTTGTAGTTTGGGCTATGAAAGTGGGTGACGGACACACAGACGGACTGAACGATTATATTACCTTCCACTTTTTACGTTATAAACGTAGTGTGGAAGCTAAAAATCGAGGTTATATATTTTCATATTTCCAGCGTTGTTGTCATTTTATTTGTCTTGACAACAATAAATCGAAACTTCAACAGTCGGTTAGTCTCGATTGATTAGACATTCAATATATTTTTTTCAATTGAAAACTCTTTTTTCTTCTAGATTAACATATATAAATCCAAAAATCAGTTTAATACGACAAAATGTGCACACTTTTGTTAATATTTCAGTAACTTTTAAATGATGCTTTATTAAAGTATTGGTATATTTTAGTGTGAGATTGTTTTTTGTTGGATTTTAAGCAATATGATCACTATGTGAATTCTCAGTTCCCAAATATAAACTTAGTCAATTTCGATCTGCCGTGATTCTATTTTCCTGTTTCATAATCTCCTCACGTGTTCATCAGGGCAATTTTTAAGGGAATTTTTTCGCGTGATCGAAAATTCGAAACGCAGACTTTTTTTACAAAAAGAATAGTTAGATTCAAAATTTTTGCGCGAACACGCAATATCAGAAATTGGTGTTAGTAAAATTTCAGTTACAATTGAATATTTGCCAAAAAATACTTGCCTCAAAATAAATCGTAAATTTAAATTGTAACATAATCTCTGATTTTTTTTCCTATTTTTTTTATAATACACAACGAGAAGAAAAACTGTAAAAGTCAAAACAAATATAGTTTTTGGTCACCCCTCTCAAACGGCCCTTAATACTAAATATAAGTAATTTTTTACTATCCCCTGACCGTTAAAGAAATATGCTTGGTGTGAAGTTATTTTCTTTTTAAATAACTTTTATGAAAAAGTACTCTTGAATATTTTTTTCAAATATTTTTTTTTAAAAATTAATGCGGATGAAGTAAGTGTAATAATTATATTAATTTTTTGCCTCTATGCAACAAATAACAAGTAAAACAATACATTTTGACCTTTTTTCATTACTTTATCTTCACACAATGTTAAAAAAAACCACATTTAATTGAAATGGCATGTGTAGCTTCAGAATTTAAAATTAAATTATCTGATAAAAACTACACTTGTAATTAGTCTGATTAAAGTCAAAGGATTTGATTTAAAAGCAGCGCTTGTTTTATCGAGTTCAATCAAACCGGAACGAAGAATTTAGATTCAGGAATCTTGACTGAACACACTTGTCACTTAAATTGAATTAATTGAAGCTACTAGAACAAGATCTTGAGTCTTTCTTGACTCCTGACATTTCCAAAAGGACTGTTTGTCACGAATGAAGATAACGAAAACTTTCTCCACTCCCAGGAAACGCCCATAGGGTTACACCCTTTTCAGATGATTCCATCCCTCATTGGAAAAATATTCTGGAAATAGTTCTAGAGGAAAAATAATAAATGCGATTACGGTATGGTTTCTTTTTATTAAATTAAAAGATATGGAGTATATTATTAACCAACTTTCTTTTTTTTTAATTTGAAAGAAATGGGAGAAAAACCAGTTGGTTATTAACATGGTTTAGATTTCAGTCCATCTGTACCTCCCTTTCAAATTCCGTTCTAACCATTATATTTTTTTTGTTTTTGTTTGAAAGCATGACAACAGAAACTTGTTTTTTAAATACATTTCGTCAATCTGTCTGTACGTCCGTCCTTTTGTCCGCCCGTCCTGAGGCCCATACTCCTTTCAATTTCCGCTCTAACCATCTCATTTAATTTGAACTTTTTTTTGACGTCATATAACTATTTTTTATGCCCCTTCTTCATGTGTGTCTGTCCGTTCCTCTTTGTTACTATCGGACTATTAGAACAGAAGTTGTTCTGTTCAAAGAGTCCGATAGTAACAATTCTTTTTTTTTGCTTGAAAGGTATGTCATCATAAAACTATATTTTACAACGTTTATCCATCTGTCCGTTCGTTTGTCTTTTTGTCCATCAGTCCATTCATCCATCACCGGTTCGTTGCAACCCCCTCCGCCTCTTCAACTCCTTCCCTAAACGATTTCTATTCCCGTTTATTCTTCTTGTAAATAATTGATTTCTTTATTTAACATAAGAAACAAGAAACATATTTTATTTTTATCTTGATGAAGAAGTAAAAAAAGATAACATTAATTTTCATGGTGAGAAATTTTTAACTACGTTTTTTTTTTTTTTTTTTGTAACATTAGATAAAATCGATATTTTTACAGCCTGCTTTCCTATGATATGCTAGTAACACAGTTTGGAGGTTTGTTCCGCCCTTGGTTTGGGCTCTCCCTGTATTCTATTCAAAGTTTACCAGCTGCTTTATGTTGCTTGTAACTTTCTGCATCGTGTTAAAAAAAACTATTTTCAGATCTAGTAGTATCTTGAAACTATTTCTAGAACTTGTTTAGGTTCGCAGTTAAAAGTCTTTAAAATTTATTATGCAAATATACTTGGCAGAAGAAGAACTAAGAATCTGCCAAAAAGTGATGTTCTGATGTCCTTACATCAGAAACCTCATAGATTTTCAAAAGATTTTTTTTCGGAAAGTTATCAAATATTTAGTATAGAGAAAATTGTTTCTTAAACAAGGATTTCGAAATCGCCAACAATAATAAAAGAACTTTTGAAAGACTTCGGTAAGGAAAGATCTAGCTAAGACATGGAAAATAATTGCAAAACATTTCACGTATTTTAACTGGAAGTACCATACGAGAAAGTTCATAAGATGAAACTGAGATAGAAATGGTTGTCGAATAGAGATCAGCATCGGAAATAGCCTGGCTGTTATCTATAGTAAAAAAAAAACGTCCATAAAATATTATCTAACTTTAGTAGAAATAGGGTCGATGCTCAAATTAATAAGTTAGGCATTTGATTCCTTTTTTTTTCGAACGAAGGTACAGAAATAGAAGCAGAAAATTGTCCTTAGGTCTTGTTGAGGTTGTGTTGTTGTTGATAAGTGTTTGGAGTTTGGACGCAGTACAATAAGTTGCAGAGAAAGAATATAATATTTATAGAATATTAATATTAATAAAGTTAATATTCTGATCAATATAGTTAGAATATGTGATATTAATATTTATTGCAGATTATTTTGTTTCCTGTATAAATACCTTACCTTCGAGTCCTTATTTTTTACTATTTAAAAATAAATTAAACCTGCTATAATTTATATTTTATGGATCAATAACACAATTTAATAAAAGTAAGGAAATGTTGAGATTTTCTCTGAAGAAGTTTGAAAACTTATTCAGCAGAGATGTAAAAATGTCAAACTATAAATTAAAAAAAAAAATTGTGTAAAATTTTTACATTTATTTTTTATTTATTAACATGCATAACTGAGTAACCAATGTATTAAAAATAAATACCCAAGCAGTATTTTAATTAAAATTGAAACGTAGCATATATTTTTCTCTTATTTTCTACTCCGTTTTTGTGTTGTAACTTTACTCCGTTTTTGTGGTGTAAGATTACTCACCTTTGGTGTAAGTTTGTCCGGCTTTATGCTGTAACGTAACTCCGTAAAACCGGAGGCAGCTCTTGCTTCTCCATTACGCCAAATGTTTTGCAGTGTATAAATCAGGGATTGCCTGATCGTGTATCCAAAGTATATAATAATAATTATCAAGTATATTTAAACATTGATACAACTTAAATAGTTATTGATTGATAACAACTGGCTAGCTGTTAGAATTTTTTATTGTACCAAAATTATAATAAAAAGTATATAATATATAATAATTAGCACTATACTTTGCCTACGCTATCGGGCCTATAGAATTCCTGATTTCATACTCTGTAAGTAAAAAGTATACTAATAAATAATATTTAGCAATAAATTATTTACTGTGTAATATAATCTACAATATTAAAATGCATACCTAAAACATTCTACGAAAAGAAAAGCAATTCTTTAACAATCATTTAATAAATAAGCAGCGAAACAACCCCTTTCAAATAAAACAACGGAAGGCCCTTTACTTTTTCCAAGCGATGCCAAACGCAATTCCTATAAATTATTATTTTATTCTGTTTATTGTTTTCACTTTTCCCGGAAACTAGTTTTGTGACGTTTGCTCTTCACCTGATGACCGCCAGAGGGGGCTGGAAGAACAAAATAATAAAAAGAAGAGACGAGTGGTGCTGGTCTGAGCCAGGTACGAAGATACCTTTGCGCGGGCTGCCACATTTGGCACTTTATCGCTTCGGACAAGTTCGAAGCCTTTGGCGAGAAAAAGAGGGAGAATATTGGCGAAGTTTTAAAGCGCGAGAAACCTTGTAGTGTTGTTTAGTTAGCAAAAGTGAAGAAAAGTTAACACTTTGGCTCATTATAGCTAGATTTATAGTGTATATAGTGTAAATGGAAGTTGACTGCATCTGCACTATTAATCTATAACCAATAACATTTATCCATTAAACAGCCGTTTATAATTTTAATAAATAATATCGTAATTATTTAAATGAAATATTAATTAATTGGCTTGTTTTACGAGACGTATTTCTTTATAGTTTTCATTCCTGACTTCCGATTATCAGTGCTCGGTTTTCACATGATACTGACTCACCAATCGAGCTTGAGAAAGAAATTTATTTTCATTCAGCATTTTCTGTTGCCATTCAAGACCTGAAACATGTTAATAATGTTTTAAATTCTTTATGCATCCGATTGAAACAATTAAATTCTTCATTAAACTTTTAAATTTTGCTGAATGCTCAAAAAAATATTTCAGGCATATTATTATGTCAATATAAAATTATTCAGGTATAATACAAATATTTCAGGTATATTTTTATATCAATATAAAATTATTCAGGTACAATAACAAATATTTCAGGTATAATCCAAATTACATTTGACACTTTTCCAAAAGTAATATTCCTTATGTCAACCCCGAAATCGTTCTGAAATGTCACACTTGGATGGAGAGTTTAAACAAGAAAACGACACGCTTCCCCAGAAAAACGACAAATTGAACCTGGTTTTTTTTAAATGTTATTTCTTCCTTTGAAGTCTGGTGATAAATTTTAATGCGTCACTTTTTACATGCTTGCAAGAAATCTAAGATCATGGATAACCTGTTCTTTTTCCAATAAAATTTTCAATGAAGCGAGGAACAGCATTACACTCTTACATAAATAAGAAAATAAATAATATTTTTAGCCTACTTTTCTTTTTTTTAATTCGAAAGAATTAACAAGAAGTTCATAAAGAACTAAAATAGCCTACTTTCCTGTTACTTAAATATTTACTGAAGTTATAATCGGGAAAAAAAACTAGGTTCCTAAAGTAAATATCATCAACAGCCGTTTCTACACTAGATTTATACACATTAGAAAAAAAATCGAAACACAGCACCCAGCTATAATTTAAACTTCTAAAGCCAAATCAACTATTTCCTTAATATTCTTTCGCAAATTAATTAAATATTATTTATCATCTGCTCATGATTTATTTGTAGTTCGAAGAATAATCAAATATTTATTAATAACAAAAGTAATGAAACTACTCCGAACTGCATTAAAAAATAAGAAATGTAAATTAAAACTAAGCATAATTGCATGCAAAAGTATGCCTTGCCGCTTTCTTGGTAGATAAATAATAAATTATCAAAGAATCAAATTGTGCTACATTTATGACGTCATTCCAAACTGATTCATGAAAATATTATTTTGCTTCAAATATGTTTAAATAAATAAAGTTTCTCATGCCATTGTTGATTTGGCAACAGTGATTTAAATGACTCAAAATTGAATTTCAATGCTAATTCAATGGAAAATTCGCCGAAAGATAGTAGATTTATGTCCGTCACGTAAGAAAGACGTACAGTAACTTATGATCGTGACAAAAAGGTAGATAAGCTTCCCGCGTTTATGTCAAGATAATTTCAAATTAATTCAAGATCGAATTGTGACAGATTTGATTAGGTGGACGTACAGACGACAGGACAAAATATGAAAGTTGGAGTATGAAGGTCATCAGCATTTTATACACAGATTTAAATACTCAAATTGAATTTCAATGCTAATTCAATGGAAGAAATTCGCCGAGATAGTAGATTTATGTCCGTCGAGACAGACAGACGGACAAAAGTATGAAAGTGCGTATCTAGTCATACTTTCTAACATTTTTTTAAGATCCGATGGATAGAACCGTTTGGAAGTGGGGGTACGGACAGACATGCAGACGATGACAGCAGACGTATGGACATCAACCGCTTTCAAATACTCAGCGATTTAAATGATCTTAAAATGAATTCAATGCTTATTCAATGGAAATTCGCCGACAATATAGTTTATGTCCGTCCGGACGTACGACGACGGACAAAAAGTTGAAATTGGTATCTGAGGTCATAGCTTTCTAACAAAAAAGAATTTTTAAATTCCGATGGATAGAACCGATTTGGAAGGGGGGTACGGACAGACAGACGGACATCAACCGCATGTCAATACCTACTTTTTCATTTTTTTTAATTCTTTCGAATTAAAAAAAGAAAAGTAGGCTAAAAAAATGAAAATGTATGTATTGACATGCGGTCGATGTCCGTCTGTCTGTCTGTCCGTACCCCCCTTCCAAAATCGGTTCTATACATCTGATCTTAAAAATTCCTTTTTTGATAGAAAGCTATGACCTCAGAGACCCAACTTTTATACTTTTTGTCCGCCTGTCTGCACGTCCGGACGGACATAAATTTATTATCTGTCGGCGAATTTCCCATTGAATTAGCCTTGGAATTCAATTTTGAGTCATTTAAATCACTGTTGCCAAATCAGCAATGGCATGAGAAACTTTATTTATTTAAAAATATTTGAAGCAAAATAATTTTTTCATGAATCAGTTTGGAATTACGTCATAAAATGTAGTACAATGTGATTCTTTGATTGTTCATTAATTGTTTACCTAGAAAGCGGCAAGGCATATTTTTTGCATACAATTATGCTTAGTTTTAATTTACATTTCGTATTTTTTTAATGCAGTTTGGAGTAGTTTCATTATATTTGTTATTAATAAATATTTAATTATTCTTCGAACTACAAATAAATCGAGCAGACGATAAATAATATTAAATTAATTTGCGAAAGAATATTAAGGAAAATAGTTGATTTTGGCTTTTAGAAGTTTATGTTATAGCTGGATGCTGCGATTTTTTTCTAATGTGAATAAATCTAGTGTAGAAACACTGTTGTTGATGATATTTACTGTTAAGAACCTAGTTGTTTGACGATTAGAATTTCAGTAAGTATTTAAGTAACAGGAAAGTAGGCAATTTTAGTTCTTTAAGAACTTCTTGTTAAAATATCGAAATCTTTAATAATAAATAAAAAATATTATATATATTTTTATTTTTTAATATTTTTAAAAAAGTATTTGGAAGACCGGGTTTTTTTAAATATTTTTTGGGTACTATTATTGATACTTTTTTATTTCGATTAGTTTCGAAGTTTTCCGTTTGAAATGTTCTATTAAAATCTAGTGATAAGTAACTAGTTACTCTTTACGTCTGTCTGTAAAGTGTAACCCTCCTCCATCACACATTTTTTTGTTTTTTAAATGAATAAATCAAACAAAACAAATTAAATATCAATAACTGTAGGTCATACATTACAAAATTTCAAAATAAGCAAACATGGTGGGTGACTCTTAGAAAATCGAGGAGGAATGTATGTCAGGACAACGGAAAATTGATTGGACGCCCCAGCTCAACATACTATTTTCAGATTTTAAGGACATAAAATGCATTTTTTTCTATTAAAGCGTCTTTGATGAAAATAACTTACATATTTTTTTTTTAGAGAGAGAGAGTGTAATAAAAAAAATATAAATAGTTGTTCTACCAAACGAATGCCCACACAGTAAGAAAGGAATAGGTATGTTATGGTAAGTGAGTCGCTCGTCTGTTTGGGTTCTCATTTAGGAAATAACGCTCATTTATCACGTCCCGTTGTTTTGAGCTTGTTATTTTATTAGGGATGCGTTCGGAAGATTATTTTAAGGTTTCGGTGATTGGAATTCGATAATTTTGCTATTTGTGATCACGGGGCGTGGATTATCCCTTTTAATCGCTTATTTTACATGCAATATCCCACGCTAAAAGTAAAATGTGATGCGCAAAAGACAGCGTGTCGTGTCGAGAAGAGAAATCAAAGAGAAGTATTTCTTCTCTTTCTTTTTTTTTCCCTAAACATATATTGACTTGCCTTCAATACCTAAATTCCTAAAGTGTCTTTACGTGGGTAAACCACTGCTCGTCACTCTCGTCAGCTCGTTCCGAAAATTGATACTCCCCGTCAGAGGGCCGCTGATCAAGAATCAGGAGCGGCCACTCGCAGTTCTAACTTCTATTATTAGTGCGACCCATGATCAATAGTGATCAGGTATAGTGGTTTTAGCAGCACAACCAACTTGTAAGGGATGTATGGTTTTAGAAAATATACCAGTTTTCGGTCTAATTGGTTTAACCTAAGAAACTATTTTTGCCAGTTTAATTGAAACCGCAAACCGGTTTTTTCCCTTCTTTTTCGGTTTAACGGGTTTCGGTTTTTCGTCCCTAACCAACCCCTTTTATCCCTTACTATCTCGCTTTGAAGAACCATTTTCAGTGGTTGGCACACTATACCTTTTAACCAATATGCCATATATCCAAAGCTGGCGAATTTTTACTCTTAGTTCTTATTGTAGTGCTGCCATCTATGAGGAATTGCACAAAACAAAAGATTTTTGTAACAAATAACAACTTCAAGCTTATAAACTATAAAACTAGTTTATAAATATTATGAATAAATGAAGTAATTTTCAAATACGTTCTGTTTTTCTACTATTTCTTTGATTTTTCATGGTAACTCATAAATTTGTTTTTCGATGGTTGATATAAATTTTTAAAATATATTTCGGGTTTCTTTTACTAGCTTTTTGGTTTGTTAAATATTAGAAAGAAATTTCAGCTCTAATCCCTTAACGGTATGTGTACCCTTAACGGGTACCCTTAACGGGTACACGGGTAATAATGTAGATTATGTCTTTTTCATTGAAATAATGTGCCAATATTTAATTTTAATTCATAAATAAAAATTTATAGATGATACGGGTATGTGTACCCTTAACGGGTACACATACCCGTATCATCTATAAATTTTTATTTATGAATTAAAATTAAATATTGGCACATTATTTCAATGAAAAAGACATAATCTACATTATTAAATAGAACATTAATTAATAAATATCGTATGAATTGATAAATATCCAGTACCTTTAAATAATTCCGCATTCATATGAGTAATTCACAGTACAAATTTATTGCAAAACCGTAACAAGACAAATTTGTTCTATTCCTGTACTAAATTTGTATTTCCCATCTCTATACTGAAAGTTGAGCAGAAATGTTCTTTGACGTAACGTTTTAAAAACCATTGGGTTGAAAAGATGAATGAATAGTTAGTTTAGGGTTTTAGAAACTACGCTGGCAAAATAGTTATTTATGCAACAAGTGTGAAAAGTAATACTTTATAAAAAGAGTTTTAAAACTAGATTTATTTCACTCGCTCGTGAAATAACGACGCGCGTTATAAAAAGTTTACTTTTCACAAGCAGGGACCGACTTACAGCTTTATGGGCCCTGGGCACAAGCAAATCTGGGGGGCCCCCAAACATACCTTTATAAAATATTAGTGTGTATTTTTCTATATCTCAGTGTTTACCAAAAAAATAGCAGAAGTAATTTACTTGGAAAGCATGCTTAATCCTCCAAAAATAAATATTTTTGTGAATTGATTAATTCTGAGTTTAAACACAATTTCATCGGCAACTTTTGTTCATGAATTTAATACTTTTTGCATACTTTATATTAAAAAGTTAAGTTTGGGGACAATTATATTGAGCATATATAAATGCTCATGAAGAAAATTTGGGGGGCCCCTTAAAGTAGGGGACCCTGGGCATGTGCCCCGTTTGCTCTGCCGGAAATCAAGCGCTGTTCAGCGTTACATACACATTTTTTTTTAATTACGTGAAATAAATTTTTTCACTAGTTCAAAAATAATTTACGTACATAATGTTTTTAAGTAAAGCAGATCGATTAATCTCTGGAACTATACAAAAGGAAAACTAATTTTTTTGTTTCAAGTCAGACATTTGAACATGGATTCTGATTCGGATTTTTAAAAACAATTTTAAAAAAATTAGCTTCCAGAAGCGATAGAAATACAACAACGGTGGTTCCAATGTAACTAGAGTGCCAAACGTAAGTATTAATAACAGTGGTTGCAATGTTACTATTAGCATGAATATTATTATGAAATAGAAATTTTTCTTGAAATGTTGGCCTCTTATGAAAAGTATTTTTTTTCACTGTTTCAAACATGATTAAAAAAAAGTTTAACTTTTTGCACGTGTCTGATATTGAAATTAGAATGTAAAAGTTTGATTTTTTTTCACGCATTTTTTAATAGCTTTTATGATATTCACCTTTTTATGTAAGAGTAAAACCAACCATACGTTAAAAAAAAAACATTCCATAATATTATTAGATTTGCCTTGGAAAAAGTTACTAGGGCTCGGCCGGGATTTGAACCCGGGACCTCTCGCACCCTAAGCGAGAATCATACCCCTAGACCACCGAGCCTTGACCAGAGTAGCTAAATAGTTAATAAAAACCAAAAATTGTAAATTGTCCTGTTAATGCAGCAGTTTTGGTGTAATTATGTTTTTAGGATATGGACAGGACCAAGTAAGACCCAAGTATTTTTGAAATTTTTTCTTTGTAAATAAATATACATTTAAATTCAAGCAACTTAGCCCATTTCATACTGCGTTCCATCTACTTGGAACATCCATAGTAAAACAAAAAGGGCCGGTTACAAATAATTGTTCCTTCCAATTTTGCAATATTGTTCCACTGGAACTTTTTCATGCTGACCCTGCAGAGTTCTACGAAGAGATACAGGTAGCCAAATAAGGAATTTGCACTTTATACCAGATTGCATGTCGGTTTCGTTTTATTTCTTTTGCCATGTATAATGTATTACAGAATTAATGTCTGCGGTGCGGAAGTCTGAGAATTTTAATAGTTAGAACTGTTCTAAGTAGATGGGACGCCGTTCGGAATGGCCTTTATTGAGCAATGATTTAAAAAGATAGATATTAGTGTTTGTTAAAGTTCATGGTCCTCAAACGCGAGTTAATAACATTCAGTAAAGCTTTTTATAGAACATATAAAAAAATCTTTATTAATAAATATAAATGAACAAAGCTTGTATATACTATGCATTAGCGAATAACTGAATTGCATTTTTTTTTGGCTGTGTTAAAATTTAGTATACGAAAATGAAATAGACAACCAGAATCGTCAGAAAAATTTCGAAATAATTTTGATAAGGAGAGATATAAGATAAGAACTTAGAATACTTAGATAGATAGGGATAGACTTAAGATAATAACGCATATTAAGCCATTGACAGAAAATCATTCATATCGTGTTTAAATAATATTATTACTGTTTAGTCAAAGCCTTGGCTAAATTTGAAAATTGTACTTTGATTGTGTTCTATGCATGAAAAAATGCCCAAGTCCAAAATTCTCGAGAACAGTCTCCGAAAACGTGTAAGTAAAACTTGCAAACATGTCTGTGAAATCTGCCTTAAAGAATTTTGTACAAAACCAACTCTCAAAAAGCACCTAATTACCCACCAGGAAGTTAAACCATTTGCTTGTGAATTTTGTGGCAAGCAGTTCTGCCAGAAAGTTAATTTTCAAAATCATCTCATGGTCCATACCAAAGAAAAACCTTATGTTTGTGACACATGCCCGAAACAGTTCATCAAGAAGTCTAGACTCAAAGAGCACCTCCTCATCCACACAGGTGAAACTCCACATAAATGTGAAGTATGCAACAAGCAATTCGGGCCTAAGGAGAGTTTAAGAAAGCACATGCTCACACATGCAAAAGTAAAACCCCATGCATGTCCTGTGTGTCCCAAACGGTTTTATGACAAGGGCCATCTCAAAACGCACCTCCTTACTCACACAGAGGAGAAACCTCACGAATGTGAACTGTGTGACATGCGGTTTGCTACTACGACAAATCTCAAAAATCACCTTGTTGTCCACACAGGTTTTAAAAAACATGCTTGCAATGTTTGCGATAAACAGTTTAAACACAAGAGTTCTCTATATGCTCATCTCCAGATCCATAAGGGGAAAAAAAAACATGTGTGCCAAGTATGCCAGAGAGGATTCATGCATAGATCTCACTTTAATAGACATTTGCTCATTCATACTGGCGAAAAACCTCACGCATGTGAACTGTGCAATCAGAAGTTCAGCACTAAGGATAGTCTCAAATTGCACACTCGTGTCCATACAAAAGAAAAGCCCCATGTGTGTGATATATGCAAACGGCAATTTAATACCACTACTAGTCTAAAAAATCATCTTCTCGTCCATGCTGGAATAAAGCCTCATGCTTGTAACATATGCAATAAGCAATTTACTGTCAAGCAAAGCCTGACATTGCATTTGCTAACACACCAGGGTGTATGTCATGCATGTGAAGTGTGCAAGAAAGAGTTTTCCAACAAGGTTGCACTGAGGAAGCACGCTGTCATTCACAGTGACGAAAAGTTACATGCATGCGAGATGTGCGACACACGATTCCGACATTTAAATGCTCTTAGGGATCACCGTCTCATTCATACTGGAGAAAAACCACATGCATGTCATGTGTGCAACAAACACTTTAGACAAGGCTCTGCACTCAGAGGACACCTCAGATTGCACACTGATGAGAGACCGCATGCCTGCGATTTATGCGACAAAAGGTTCAGGCAAAAAGGGCCCCTGAGGAATCATCTCCGCATACACACGGGAGAACGACCACATGTGTGCAATGTGTGTGAGAAACGGTTCACCGAAAAGACTTCCCTCAATAAGCACCTTTATGTGCATGGGGGAGTAAAGCCCCATGTTTGCGATGTGTGCCAGACAGGGTTTGTTCAAAAGAGAGCATTGACAAAGCATATCTTGACACACAAAGAAAATTCTGCATAATCAAGCACTCTTAAGCAGCCAATATCCAAACTTAAGGAAATTTTTGAGGAAATGTGAACCCAAACAAAATTTTATTTATAAATTTGTCTTAATATTATTAATTAAAAAACTTGTATTTTTTATTTAATAAAAAGGTATTAGTATTTATTATTTATCAAATTAATCAGAGAAAAGGAGGGAAGCATTTGATAATTGTCTTTAAACTTTTTGTATACAAAAACAATTAGTGTTTTTCCATGCTATAATTGATTTATTGAATATAAATCATTACTGGAAAGTGGAATCACATCTACTTTCTGTACCAGTTATAACAAGTTATTATTATGTATGCTGTGTGTGTTAAAACTCCATAGTGAAATTCCAAGATTTTTTTTATAAGTAGAAATTTGTAAGTCAAAAATTAAAAAGTTTTTAAGTACAGTGCCATATTTTTACCTAAATATTGAACCTTTACCTAAGTGCTATTATCTGTTAAGTCTCTCCGACAACTTTTATTTTCTCTTCTACTTGATTCTAAGTATAATAGAATATATTGATGTTAATTTTGGTATAAGAGTTATGTTTTAGATATCCTTTTTGGTGTGAAGTAAGGTTTCACATGAATACATTAAAAAGGGGTGTTTAATAGACAGTTGGTAAAAAAAAGTTTGTTTTAGTCTAATTCACACATTAAAATCTTTATTTAAAAAATATTGAAGCCAAGCAATCTGTAAGACAAAATAGATGTTTCAGAATAAAATAACAAATTATTTCATTAAATCGACTGACTGTCGGCTGATAATGTTTATCGAAATGCATAGAATTAGTAAAATTTGTGGTTGGATGTTTGTCGATAGCTTCTGCATTAGGTAAAAACGTATATAGGTATAAATTAAAACATGTAGTTGAAGAATGGTAAACTTTATTTTGTAATCAATACAAATATACATGCTTAAACGATGCAAACGACAAACATATATATATAAATTATTTTCTGTAGATGAACATATAACAGTAAGCCCCTGGGGATAAAAAGCATTTCTCTCAGCTCATTTGTGCCATTGTTGCATCAATTTGTTTAATCCAAGGTACTAAAAGCTTTATCTTATTCCTGTACATAGGATCAGCAGCCACAGGATTTTTCTCAAGGTACACAGTCTCTAATTTTTTGAATTTTTTCAAAACTTCAAGGCTTTCCCATGAATCGATTTTATTGTCATTGAACTAGAAAGAAATTTTCAAAAATTTAAAATCTAGTAAATTTGTAGTTATGTAATTTTTTTTAAATAAAATTATAACAAAAAGGATTAGATAATGAAGATAGAATTTAAAGGCTCTAAGAGGCATAAACTTATCTCTACCTTTTTGTCGGAAAAAAACCTTAAATTAATACTAGCTTTGAACACTTTTATTACGTTCACATGGCAGTATTTTCATATTGGTTGTAAATCAGTTTGCTAATGCTTATACTTTCCTCTAAGTTAGAAGAGATGGAATAATTTCTAAAGGATTACTCAAAACTGAGTTAAATCAAAATATAGTGAAATTTTTTTTTTTTAATTAAATTTTTTTGAAGTTATATCTTTACAATGCTAATTTATATTGTAAAACTATTTTATTACTCTTTTACAATATGTAATATAAATAAAAGAAAAACCTCTCCCTCATTTTTATCAAAGCTAATTAAAAAGGACAACATTTTTGTTACTAAAAAGTTGTTTCGAGATGCATATGTTTAATGCATTTCTTAATACTATGTTATCTTATGAGATAAAAAAGCAGGGCACATGAAATGTATAATTCAGCACATGAAAACTTTCAGTTATAAATACTAAGTAATAATTGAAGAATATTGTTATTCTAGTTTGTAATATTTGACTGTAATAAGAAAAACATTCATAGTAAACAACTTACCCAAAATTCCTCCAAATCTTCTAAATGATCTACGTTTGTAATGCTCTTTATTTTATTTCCAGTCATATCAAGTGTTTGTAGTTTTACCTATAAGCAAAATTCAAAAAGTTACTTTAGAATCAAAATATAGTTTCTGACACTTTAAGCACAATACCTTTACACACAGAATGTTATAAGTATACTTTAGTAGACTTTAGAATACCAGGGATCTCAGTGCTTGGCCTGTAATGGGCCACCCTCTCAAGTCAAAAGTTATAAATATCCTAAATGTCTGTTCTTTTTCGTAGTAATACCGTAAAACATTTTTTTCAAATTTTGAAAGCATTGGAAAACAAATACGGAGACATCCATATATTAAGTCGTTAAATCAAATGTTATTGATATATAACAGCAAGGATATACATAAAGGGTGTAGTTGTCAAAACATTCATTCTCCAAATTATGACTAAGATATAGGGTCCAGCTCGTTCATTGGCGACTTTTGATAATGGTAAATTCAGTTGGATAAAGTCGCCAATGAACGGGTCAGAACCTATGTCTTAGTTATGGGAGAATGGGAGTTTTGCAACTACACCCTTCATATATGAAGAGTACAGGGGAAGAACCGCTTAATTTATCAGGAGTAGTCCCATAATTGTATCTGCTTGGCGGACATTGGCGACAGGAAACCGGTTTTCCTTTCCGTTCTTTCGTGGTACAACGTGCGACTCGTGTCTGCTGATCTCTGGCGTAAATCAGGGTTGCCATGAGAGAAAAAGAAAGTGAGTAACCGATTTCCTCACACCAGTTTAGGCGATGACTCGCTTTCATCGCCAAAGAGGCCTGATGAGGAAAGTTTTCTACAAAATAGAGCAGTTCTTCCCCTGTACTCTTCATATATCTTGCACATTTAAAAATTTTAAATATTCTTTATCAGAAATATTCAAAACTATCTTATTCAGAAATAATAAATGTTCATAAAGGTACTAAATGTTCAGACATGCTTAGTTTAATTACGTATAGCTTCTACAGGGCCGGATTTCTAAATAGGCTAAGTAGGCTGTAGCCTAGAGCGTCGAATTTTTTGGGGCAGCAAATTTTACGACCAATTAAAGCAGCATTCGGCATAAAAATATTATTATAAAGATACAAATTTTTTTTAAGAAAGAAACCAAATAATTTACGTTAATGTGTAAACCGGAAATTTATATATAATACTAATATTTCGTAGCAAACGTAGCTGTGAGGGCAATTGCACCCCTCCTTCCGGATTTCGAAGTTGAAAGAAAAATAGTAGAAAGAAAAACAGTTTTTAAAAAAATCGCCTGTTTCGCTTTCGATTTAGCATGTAAAGGTACATAGATGATTCTAATATGTGTATCTATTTTAAACAGCATATACCACCCTATTTTGCAGCTAACCAGCTACCTTTCCCCAAAGGGGGAGAATACTGTGACAGGGGCGGCAAATCAATCGTAGCCTACAGGCGGCAAATCTTTAAATTCGGCCCCGAGTTTCTACAGTATGATAAAAGAAGTAACCTAGAAATATTTACATTATTTTGAAGTCCACCAATGTCAGTAACTCCATTATGACTCAAATACAGATGCTCCAACTTAGTGCATTTCTCAAGACCTTCAATTTTTGTAATTCTATTACTCTGTTAAAAAGAAATACAAAATTAAATTAAAAATACTATTTTATGAAGCAATAGTTGAAATATTTTTCTTTGAACCAGAACTCATCAAGCCTTGCTATACTCAAACCTTTTTTTAGTAGTTAGGAGAACATACTACCAAACTTTTAGTTATTTATTGTATTCTTAGATTTGATCAGTATTTAATCATCTAATGAATTAAATCCAGATTTAAACTAAAAATGCAAGGTTCTTGTAGTTTATCTTTCACATAGAAACATGAAAGAACAGTGGAATATTATACAGAAAACCCTTTCAATTATTATCTGTGTTGAATTGGTTAAAAGTTTGAGTTATAAAATCAAAAAGGCAAGAATATTATATACACTTTTAATATATAGCACTACTTTTCACAGGTTTTATGTTTTACTGAACTTCAAGATGGACTATAAAAATGAAGGCATAAAAAATTATCAAACTCTTTGTTCTTGACGCCATAAGGCATCACTCGCAGGGAATGTGTTAAGGAACATGCACAAATACCTAAAGATCAATTTTCTATAAAGATTAAAATACATTACCTGTAAACTTAGCAGTTCTAAATTTTCTAATGATTCAAGGTTTTGAATCTTGGATATTTTGTTTTTCCCCAAGAACAAATTAGTCACACTCTTCAAACCTTCTAAATTTTCAATTACCTGTAAACACATAAATGATAAACAATATCATGCTGAGGAGTTACACTTATTGAGAAAACAAAATTTGGGAGATAATTTTGCCTAAGTTACACTAATTCACATTTTTAACAAAGTATATATATATTTTTAATTACTACAGTAAAAGCTCTCTGACATCAATTTGTATGCCGACAACATCAAGGAGATTGCCGGCTGTGTTTTAAACAGTCATGGATATCTATAATTCTCCCCATGGACACGACACCAACCAACAGTAAAAGCACAACAATTTTTTAGTTGAAAATGTATGTTTAAGGTGGGGATTAAATTATGACAACTAGGAAATAAAATTAACTGTAACTATTTTTAAATAAGTATTAAATTTCATAGATTTTTTTTAGTATTAAACATAGGTACTTCTAATCACAATTTTCAAATTACATTTATACTGGTCATTAACAACAATTGGATACTTTTCTGTGGGGTTTGTGGTTCAGGCTGTGAATGCAAGTGACAGACAGACTAAATGATAATAATACCATCTACTTCTTACATTAAAAACATAATGTGGAAGCTAAAAAGCAATTTGAGGAAGAGAAAACGTCTGTAAAGTATTATGTTATATACCATCAAAACAATTTTTTTTAATATCAAAACTAACTCTGATTCGATTAGCTCCAAGTTCCAACATTTCAAGATTTTCCAAATGACCAAGATTCTCAATCTTTGTGATCTTGTTATTTATAAGAAAAAGCTTCCGTAAATTCAGTAAGTTATCCAAATTTTCTATTTTTGTGATGCGATTGAAGGAAATATCTAATATCCTAAAAGAACAAAACAGATAGTGAACTCAGTTTAAATAAATTGGAAAATAATTTAAAATTCTTTATATGTTCCATAAATTTACAAAATTGAGCATACAAAATTAACTTACTCTAAATTAACCAGGGCATCCAGATTTTCAATTTTAGTGATTTGATTATCATACAATTCAAGTTCCCTCAAAGTAGTAAGCATGTGAAGATTTTCAATCGTTTTAATCAAATTATTTCTTAAGCAAAGTGTCTACAATAAAAAATAAACTATAAATAGTCAATTTCAAATTATATAATTCAGAACTTAGCAGAAAAATATTCACATTTTCATTCTAACAATCATTGTCCAGGTTCAAAATGGAAACAGAATCTGCCAATTTAAAATATAACATCTTAAACAAAATGAACAGTATTTATTATATAGGCTTGAAATTTACAGTGTGATCACTCAACTGGGGATTAACAAGAACAAAGAAATTATTAAAGAAAATCTAAATATTACCTCAACCACGTGCAAGCTTTCAAAATGTTCTATTTTGCGAATTCTACAATGAGTCAAATCAATGTCCTAAGAATAAATCAACAGCATAAGATTTAATAAGTTACTTAAAACATCCATTAAATATGTATTTAACAAAGAACATTTAACAAGGAGCTTATACATAAAATTGGCTTAAAAAAATAAGAAGAAACTGACACCATGTTAAATAAAAAAAAATGTATGTACCACTATAATTTAAACTTCTTTTGAAAATTTATTCTTCATGCTGTTGAAACACTTATATAATCAGTGAATATAGATAATAAAATACAGTGAATAAAGACAATACTTGATTACACAATTAATATTTATTATTTTCTAAATCATAGAAAGATAATAAATATTATAAATTAGTAAATATTTATTATAAAAACAGTCATTTAAATTAAAACTAAGATTAGCAACTTGTAATATTATGTTTAACAGTGCAGTTAGAAATACGGTGAAAACTTAATTACAAGATTGTCACCAATAACTCTGATGTGTATACCTGATTGCAACCAATTGATATGCACATTTTATATAATTTAACATAAGTAAACCTTGTTAAACAATTATCTATACAAAGCAGCCAAAATTAAAGAAAAAAAATCCATTATTTGTATTTCATAAATTTTTTCACATTAATAAAGCTATCAAAAATAAGTTGCATTGAAAAAAAAAATTACAAACCACTTCGTCGTTATCAATGACGAGAGGAACCTCTTCCCCGTCATCCATTTTCTCTTCATCTGAAAATAAAAAAAATCTTATAAAATATTTTCTAATCACTGATCAAAATGGCTTAATTACTTGAGACACATTTTAAAATGCATTCAATCACTTCAACCTTGTACTATAATTTATCTCACCAGCGACTACTTGTTTTTTGTCTTTGTAAATACGAAATTTTATGCAACAATAAAACAGCAAACAATTGAGTATGATTCAAATAATGTTTCTTGACTTAAATTTGATGAGATCTAGCACAATATTATTTATCATGGCTATCTGAACCATAGAATTGAGGTAAGGATAAAACCAAAAACATCGCAAATAAGGAGGTACAAAATAACCTCATGGTCAGATGATTTAACTAGAAAATACAAAATTTACTAATATATAAACTAGAAACTCCTCAGTGCATTAGCCCATTAGTGGGCCAAAGCCTGCTCTGCCCATTAAAAAAAAATGACCAAGGGCGCAGGGGTGTTCTAAAGCATGTCCAAGTTAGGTGGTCAACCTCACGTGGAACCCTCAGTGTTTAGTTCTCAAGCATGCTTGGTCCTCATTTTATCGACCCACTTAAGGGATGAAAAGACAAGTCAACCTCGCCCCATCCGGGACTCGATTGCTGGACCTGGGTCATGGCAATGCGAAGCACTACCACTAAGCCACTGGGCCTCTTAGTGGTAAATAAATGTAATGAATTTTGTAAAAGCTTATGTAGGATTAGGGTAGGGGGTGTAACCAAATCTCACAATATTTCATAAAGAGGAGGATGTTAAGGTAATTAAATCAAAATCATCTCACATAATTTATGGATAACCCCTAAAGAGCTTATTTTGTTTTGAAAATAGATAGGGTAAAATTAAGTTTAGGGGGTGTCCCTTGGCAAAGTTGTGTTTGCAGGTCATCAACCCATTAGTCATCAACTCAAGCAATTCAGCTCTTTGCCTATGAGACTACAAGAAAACTTGTATCATATGAGATTTTCAAAATGTAATATTTGTCTTTATAAAATGCACTTTGTTAATCTTACAGTACTTTTCTGATGTGCATACAAATTATGCACAATGTGAACAGCACAAAATTGTACCTTAGCAATCCTATATTAATAAAATTCCAAACCGGGGACTTTTAGCACACATTTGTTAATTTAGTCAAGGAACCCCTAAACTGCATTTTTACAGATATTTGTATCAAAGCGTGGAAAAAAGAACATCCCTTACCATCTGTACTTTCATCTGTCTCGGCAAAGTGAATTTCTGATGCCATATCTCCTTCAATTTGTTAGCTAAAGAAATGCCTAGAACATTAGGCAATTTATTTCACAATATACATTTTACAACAAATATATTTAACAGTTCTGATACAGTTCGAATAGACAGATTCTTAGAAAATACGTGCATAACTTATAATACTGTAGTCAATATTTTTTTGTGCATATTTGAGCAACGCATTGGTAGCTGTCTATTAATAACCATAGACTATATTTGATCTGTGTTAGTAACTAGAATATATTTTTTTCTCCTTTGTAACAATTTTATGACACCAACTGAAATATTTACAAGATTTCCTGCAACTTAAAATAATACCCATAAAGTAAATATTTACTAGATCTATTTATCAAAAATTTGTAGGATATATTCAGTTTTGAAATGCACTTGTTTACAAAATTATAAATATACTAAATGTTGTGACTATGTTGAAGAATATTTAAAAATTAGATTATCAGTTCCAAAAATGTCCTTAAAAAATAAAACAACAAAGTGCAGTAAAAACTTATTTTTATTAAATTTAATTCAAAACGTTTATAATTTTTATTTACGACGACTTACCTGTTTTTGATCCTGTCAAAAATTAGAGAAAAGAGATAATCAGGAAAATGATAATACTTCATCGTTCTCCTTTACAAAGGGCAAATGTGTTAAAAATTAAATTTTATGTTTCGCTACCAGATGGCGTACAAAAAAATTATCAAAATACAAGTTTTAATTTTGCGCAAAGTAAGTTAAATTTTTGCTGTTTAATTTAATTTTGCATTTTATATGCAATGAAATTAATACTAAATATTTTTTACAGCTGAATAATCTATTATTTTTTATTTTATTCATCTCGGAGGTGCGACCTCTTTGTATTTTGCCCTTCACACGCTGCATTTGAACTTTTTTTGCCGCAGACTCAGACTACACTCTACAGAGCAGAAAGTGGTTATCTGTGATACCGAAACTTGTGCAATTTGACAGTTCATTTACGTAAGGTAATTTTTTTTAAAATTTGTTTTAAGAACAAAAGATTTTTAAATTATAGGTTTTGAATCTATAAATTGCATTACCGTTTAATGATGCATCCGTTCCATATTTTTCCTGTTTGCAAAAGAAGCACTATGCAACTTAAATTGACATTGCATGACCTTGTCGGCATGTTTCCGTACAATTTCATGGTCGTAGCTTAATGAAAATTTTTAAAACTTAAATTAGGATACTATTTCTGATAAGAGGTGCAACTAATTGTAAATAACATTTTAGAATCGTACAGAAAAATACCATCTAGTTTGATTTCGAGCAAACGTTTGATGGCATGATCTTCAAATATCAAATCTCCAATCTTTCAAAGATACGCCGTTATATTAGTAATATCAAGAGTACACGTATTTTAACTTTTACATTTTTAACATTAAAATAATTTTCAACGGAAAATTCATTGTTTGTATCATACAAAACTTTAAAAATGCAGCCTTCACAGTTTGTTAAATTTATATGCTTCATTAAACTTTTGAACGAGTTTATCACTGTATTTCTTAATGCTCTTAATTTTTTGTGTTATTTTAGTATCCATATTGTGAAGTCCTAATTAACAAAAAAGTCTTTCATAATGTTTAAAATAATATAAAGTGTAAATTGATTAAATCTTAATTACACAAGGCTATTTAGGTTGAAAGTTTCTTCCAATTATAAATGCATTGATAGTTAATTGGAATGGTAAAATGGTAGATTAAAGTATTTTGCCTTAATTCTTTAATTTTTTCGTGAATACTTCGATATGGAATTTTATTTAATTTTGTAAATAAACTTAAAAAAACAAATTCTAAGCTAACCTTATAATAATTGTTTTGGCAATTTTACATAAGATATTTTTTAAGAATTTCCTTTCCAACATTTGCATATATAAGTTAAAACTGACTTTCAGTTTGAAATACCTTATTTAAACTTACCTTATTTTATACCTTATTTAAATTATTATATTGGTAAGTTTGTAATTGTATCAGAATCGGTCCATTTTTGTAGGGCCTATTTATTACTTGAAAATTTCCAAATTAAGCCTAACTGGAATATTTTCAATTAGATGAACCAATTCTTTTCAAATAGTCGCAATCGTATATCTGCGTTAAATGTGCTGGGCAATTCCATAAAAATGTCAATTTCGATAAAATAAAAAAACTTGTAATTTTTACAAATTAAGTTTAAAAATATATTCCAAGTTTTTAAATTATGGTTTAAGAAAGCAGGACGATAAAGGACATGTATTCACATTTACCGAAAAAGAAGATAGATGCCTAGTGGACAAAAAAGATTTGTTGGCTCTGCAAATTCAGCCAGCATTTTAACTAGTTGGAAATCGTCCTTGATATGTGTTTGAAAAACCTTTCACATGTGAATAAATTTATATAATGTAATATTTAATATCTTATGAGTATTCCAGATAAAAAATATTAAATTTATTACTTTACACACTTTTATTTTAATATATGTTTATGCAACTTTTAGTAATTCCGTCACGTCAAATGAAAGTTAATAACTTAAACATGTTACTGGTAGGTTGCTCTAAATTATAATTTTATATATTATATTTAAGATATGCATTAGTTTAAAAACTCAATGTATTGATAATTCACAGAAATTTCCATTTTTAAGTACCAGGATGCAGTCGTGGTTGCAAAAATGTAATTCCGTCTCACAAAAAGAAGTTAGAAATGAAATAATAAAATACTTTTAACAAAAATTCAACCTTTTTTTTTATTATCTTTTAGTCATTAACAGTAATACATAAACTAAAAAACAATTTTCCTCTGAAAATAGCTTCGTGGTAATTGTTTTACTTCAATTCTACGATTCAAAATGTCATTCCGTCACGTATGGAATTGCCCTGCTTTAATTTCTAATTCCATTTCATTTTAGGCCTAATCATGCCAATTCAAAAGATTCACGCAAGGCAGATTTTTGACAGCCGTGGAAACCCAACTGTGGAAGTTGATATTGTAACAGACAAAGGTAGATCAATAATTTTTTAAAGATACATTATGTATATCAAATAAAGAATATGTTTATGCTAAATGTCTTAAGATAACATTTATACTATATGTAAATTCCATTTGATAAATTTCTTTAGGGTAAATATGTTTTGTTGAAAAATTAAAAACTAGTATAAAAAGTAAACTAGATATATTTGGGGCAAGGAGGGAAAAACCGCCCGTCCTCCCGTCCTCGACGGTCAAAAATTTCCCAAGGACAACCAATTTCTCGAATTCGACGTCCGCGAGGACGGCCATTTCCCAGTTAACGTTAGTTTATTTTTAAAATTTTGTTTTAGTTATTTTAACGAAAGTCTAGCGCCTGCGCCACTCGCTCCACCCAGTCTGTGACGTCACTGTTAACGTCTCCCTGCTATATCCAATCAGGACCCTCAAATCCTGGCGCGCCGTTCCTTGCCCACTGCTCTGAGTCACTTCTCGAAAGTTTTTGTTTTTTTTTACCTTCCCCACTAAAAATCGGCCCGATACAGCTTGTATTACCATTATCGGCATATTTACGGCAAAAAGATGAAACGGCAGCAAAACAAAACAGCAAAGCAATTATTTTGGTAGCTTAATTGGAAACAATTCCAATAAAAAGGCGAAAACCACTACCGAAAATGGTCCTACCGATGATATCGAAACAAATGAAAATCGTTTTCAAATTTACGACAAAGAGAAGAGAAAACGACCATTTTTAGAGACTTGGACAAAAGAATTTCCATGGGTGGAGTTCCGTGATGAAGAACAAAAAAATGTATTGTAAGTGGTGCACAGAGTATTAGTGGTATTAGTTATCTACTAACCTAGTATTTTATTTTTGTATTATATAATTGTAGTAATTACAGTGTGCAATTTATATAAATGTTTGTAATAAATAAGGGAAAATTATATATATTTATTTAGATGCTATTTATATAGTTTAAGTTTGACAGGTTAGTTTCAAAGGAGGATGGGTACATTCTTGGACAAGCCGTCCTCGGGGACGGGTAATATTTCTGAGATTTTTCAAGCCCTGATTTGGGGATTGAATTTTCATTAATATTAGTAAATTTATTCTGTGCCAATGATATAGATTAGTAAAAAAAAGCTTTATATTTTGATAGCCTACGTTTCAAATTGTAGTGAACGAGTTAGTAGAAGTGTTCATTACGTATGTTTCCTAAGACATTTTCTTGACTCAACATTTTGCAACTTTTGTCAATCCATGTGTTTTAAGAAAATGTAACATAAATGTTTTGAATCATAATGTAAAAATTATTAGATTTTGTGAATCTATTGAGTACTAAGAAATTTAATCGGTTATAGTTTCTCTGTGCTGGATAATCCATGGTAAGCATAAGATCAGACTATTTAATTTTATTAGGTTAATAAGGTGGGTTAACAAGATAAAAATGATGGGTTTTAGGATGACCTTTCTATCGACCTACCTAAGTGTAAAACAGATTTCTGGGTCAACCTCATGAGCCTTTGCATTGAGCCATTGAGCCCATCTGCAAAACAGGCATGAGAATTTTCCGCTTTTTCCTAATTTCTGGTCATTTTCCGTTTTTTTTCCTTCAAATTTTTGTTCTAAAAATGGAAACTGAATCGTAAAGTTATTTTGAACGCCTCGCCTCAACTAGTGTTTTTTTTTTTTTTATCCTGTGCCAGACCTAGGCTGTTCCGCCATTAGTCTATTACGGGCAGCCTAATACAGTTCGGAGACACACACAAAGTTACTAAATTTTTCAGCAGCAAACACAGCGGCTACGTCTAGAAGTCCAGAACACAAGTGCAAGTGGTCCCCACTCATGTCAGGAGTCATACAAAGTGGGCAAGTTGAGAAGTCCGCCAGACCAAATCTGTGGAGGTGCTTTCTAAGATAGTCATGGCCAGTCTTAATTCTGAAGTTGGCAACACCGACTGGCCTGGGTAGGTCGCGAGGGATGGGATTTCCCAGTAAGGTGCCCCTTCCCCCTTGTAGCATTTCTAATGGTTTCACGATGGTGAGTCCTAAACCTCGCATTGATGATTCTTTTGGCACTGTGGTAGCAGACAGGCACGTCCGGTTGAGGAAGGCCTGACCCGCCTCAACTAGAGATGATTTACTGTGACAATAAATGACATTCAAGACGTATTTTCACACTAGCCTCAACTAGTGTGAAAATACGTCTTGAATGTCATTTATTGTCACAGTAAATCATCTCTATGCTTAAATTTTCTTATTGGCTTGGTGTTACGGTCTCGAGTAAAGAAGTTATCCAATACTAGAATTATGTCTTCAATCTAAAGTCAAATCTGTACATTTTAGTACGCTTTCTAGTAAACTATCCACAATGGCATATGCTTCCGATGTAAGCCGATGTTTTTATAGAAAAAATAACAGACAACTTTCAAACCCATTATTTTTATGATATGGTTATAGTTCAAGAAGGATCGTTCAACCAAACTTAAACACATCGTAATATTTGCTAGCTGGCGGCAGAATCGCCGTACATGGTACCCTCCTTGAAAAGTTGCTTGAATTAAAAAAGTTCATTTACAAGTCCTTAAAAAGTCCTTGGGGTGTTTTTGTTGAAGAACATGCTTCAAAAACAATGTGTAGGATTGTTTTAATGTAAACCCCTTTTTTTTTCAAAGTTAAATATTTTATGTAATTGACCTAACTTCAGTGTACGATAGGTGTTGATATTTTTTTTATCCGTGTCTTTATCTGAGTGAGTTGTATAAGAGAAGGTTTAAGGTAGAATTTGTAGCATATTCTTTCTATCATTCATTCAGTAGAAATGAAATATGGCATTTTTATGGCCTATACCCACAGAGAATTATTTATTGCTATTATGTTAAGTTTTTTTATAGGTACCCATTTTAGCCCTGCAAATCAACATTTTTGCAGATATTTAAAAAAAATTACTGTCCCCTAAAGTAGTAATTACTGTACCCCCCCCCCCCCCCTCCCTACTTAATATTTAAAAGATATCTGTCCCATCGCGCTTTCAGCGCATTTTTCATGTTTTTGTGTTCTCATGCCTGGTAAAACGACTTCTTTGTGAAGTGTGATGCAAATTGGTACATACAAATAAACCTGGTCATATAAACGCTCCTACTGTCTGCAAAACCTGGGTAAAATGGAGTTGAAACCTGTATTTCCATTTAAAGCTTGTGAAGTCAAAAAGTCTGAATATTCAGTGTATAGAGAAGGTGCACATTGAATATTTTCCAGTCTCAAAGCTGCATACGATTCGGCTTCTAAAAGTTGTGTTGGGTGCGTACTCGTCACTTGACTGTGGTTCTAAAATATGATGTACTAGCTTTATAAACCCGGCGTTGCACAGGTGTACCCTTAATAGCGGTGATTGTATCTTTTTATGTAAACATTTATTTCATACCAATTAATTCCTTCTCCACTGGTCAGCACTCCTTATGTATATTATGATTTCCTCCCATTCTAATATCAGCATTAATTTTTAAAAAGACCGATTGTATCTAGGCCTTTCTAGAAGTTAGAGGGCTTCCCCATAGGCCCTGTTTAAATTTCCAGAATAGCTGTGATACAATGGCCAGTTTTTATTTGCCCTTATACATCCGAAAATGCCCAAAATGTGGTAAATATTCCATTCCACTCCATATTCGACCACTGGACAGTTCTGGGGAGCTCGGTCAGTAAATGCTTTCGCCTCGCATGCGATAGGTTTCAGATTCGGGTCCGGGCATCGTCAAAATAACTTCTGACCTATAAACGGCAAATGCAGCCAAAAATGTCCAACGAATAATCCCCATGTGGTGGGAGTGTACGTTAAATATTTTTCAAAAGTCCCGAAGTCGCCCTTAATAGCTGCATTGGGTGCCTACTCGGGTGTCAGCTCGTCACTTGACTGGGGTTCTAAATTAAGACGCCTGTGGCCAATAGCCCTCGTGTATAGCTCTAGTGCGACGATAATTCAAACTTACCCAAACCCATACAACTGGATGAGAAAAGCTATCCTACGCTAAATTTTTTACTTCGCCAAAAGCCGCCAATGCCAAAATTCAATCGGCCATTATATCGTAACTGTAACAAATTGACAGTTTCATAAACATAAAGTTTGTATGCTATACGTACATGGAATTAACATTTCTTAGAACTTTTCATCAGATCTAGAATAGTTATCGCCTTTAAAATCATGAGACATTGTAGCAATATCTTCTTACCATTTGTAAACATCAATTAAATTCGGAAACCGAACAAAATCAAAAGATTTAAATTCTTTAAATAAAATAAAATAATGATATTCAAATAACAATCCAACAAATTAAACTCGCATGCTCTTATGTGTTTATACTTAATTTTTATTCACGCTGAACGAGCCGATTTCTTTTAAATTGAAATAAAAAATAGATAAATTCTTATCTTACAATGCTATATTCCTATGGAGAAATCGGCTTACGTTTTGCACTCCTACACCCGTTCGGGTTCGGATTTTAAAAAATCGCTTTTTAAATGACGCCTACGATATAAAAGGAATATTTCCCTAAAATTTGGTAGCTGCACCTCCAGTAGTTTGGGCTGGGCGTTGATACGTGACTGAGTGAGTCAGTCAGGACTTTGCCTTTTATATGTATAGATGTTGCCAATAGTCCTCATGTAGCCTTTTAGTGCTGCAATAATTCATCTCGAATATCAATTATTGGTAAGCAAAACCTTACTGTTGAATCATCTTGCTTCTGAAAAAGACTATTGAGGGATTCCTTCGTGTTTATTGGATATTGGTTTTAAATTGCAACTTTTTCCCCTGCTAGGTTTGTTTCGGGCTGGAGTTCCTAGTGGTGCCTCAACTGGTATTTATGAAGCTTTGGAAATGAGAGATGGTGACAAGAACTCTTACCATGGGAAGAGTGTCTTGAAAGCAGTAGCCAATGTAAACGACATCATTGCCCCAGAACTGTTAAAGAAGGTATTATATTTGTAAACTTCAGCTTGAAAACATTAGTTGATTAAATTAGTTGCACAGATAGCTCCTAACTTTTCATCCAATTTCAAGTACTGTTTGCTACTGATGGTCATCCTTAAACTTTTGTCCTATGGTCTGAATACCAGGAACATAGCTTATGTGCATTATAGTTTTATTAACTCTAATACAAATATTTAAATGTTTATAACTAGAATCTCTATTTAGCTATAATTATCAATTTATAAGCATTCTGAATTAGTATTGAAATATTATATATTCCTTCACCATTTAAAAGTGTTCATATTAAGTGAAACATTCAATTGTTATAAATCCAACACTTTTTTTTTAGAATGTCTGTGTAACCAAGCAAGAAGAAATTGATAAAATCATGTTGGACTTGGATGGAACTGAAAACAAATGTAAGTTATGACTGTAATAACAAATTAGGAACATAGATATTCACTGGAAAGTAACAATTGAAAGAGGGGGTGCAATTAAATGGTGCAACAATTAAAAATAGCTAAATTATAATGAAGCAATAATTGAAATTCATAAGAATATAAGTTCCAAACAATTGTGAATGCACTTAAAATAATTCTACTGGCTTGCCATCATAATTTTTACGAATATCTTAACCAATTTTAAATAAAAGCATATGTATATATATACCCATTAGCATATTTTATTGAAAATTTCTTTTTATTATTAATGCTGAAATCATATTTTATATATAATCTGTATCCTATAAATAGTAATGTAAATTAATTTAACTATTTGTTTCAGCCAAACTTGGTGCTAATGCAATTCTAGGTGTTTCTATTGCTGTTGCTAAAGCTGGAGCAGCTGAAAAGGTATACAATGCTAAATTTTAATTGTGCAATTTGATATTTATAAAAAATCTCATTTAGTTTAATTAAATTAGATTAAATTTCTAATATATAAACATACACAAAATGCATTGTATTTTTATTTTATGCTTAACTCTTTTAAGATTTAAATGAAAAAGAACTTAAATTTGCCCTTGATTTTTTTTTAATATTGTGAATTACGCTTCAGCTGACTAAAGAAAATATTTGAAGTTGTATTTTGAAACTGACCGCATGTATTTTAGTATTTTATGGAAAATAAAACATCTTTTTTGAAAAAATCTAAAAAATATTCTTGATATTAAAGCAAAAAGTTCATGGCTGGTCATACTATGTTTGACCATTTACGTCCAGACAAATGCCGAGTAGCAAGAACAGACTCTTAGTATTAAAGTATGTGTGTTTGAATCCTACTTCCCATATTTATTTTCATCTATTTTCAGAATTAACCATAGTAGCAAAAATATGTCTAGAGATAGTCGAACCCCGCTATAATGAACCTGGGATATAGTGAACCCTCGCTAGTAATGAACCTCTTTAGTGGTCCCTTCCAAACTCCTATTTAACTAATGTTATTTAAGATGGATATCGGGAACTACTTAGAAAATGAGAGTTCGTTTGTAGTGAATTAAAAAAATTCCTTTCCCCGTAATATTGTTTTCAGTTCTCCATATTTTAAGTTATACCATAAAAGGCAAGTGGCAGCTAGATAGCTATCTTTAACAATGTGTCAAATTTTAACCTGTCCTTCCGATCTTATTGTGCTCAAACTAAACCTGTTTCAAAGTAAACATACCTCTTCCACCCCTCTGTGAACCATCCTTTCTTTTCAATCCACTGTTCATATCTCCCACCCACCACACTCTTACACACTTTCCAATTCCTTGAAGGCATGTCTGGTTAAACAGCAATACTCACTAGTGTTGCAACCTACCCCCCCCCCTCTGGAGTAGAGGTTCAGTCCATAGAGGGTTCACTATAGCGGGATTCGACTGTATCGCACGTTTCTACAGCCCTTCAGAACGGATTGCTGCTAGCCTGTGGGCAATTTCAGTAGTTCTGTAACTACCGATATCTAAATAGTAATTTAAATTTCTGCAATTGAGCATACATTTTTATTTCTCAGGGTGTGCCTCTCTATAGACATTTGGCCGATCTTGCTGGGAACAAAGAAATCATCCTTCCTGTGCCTGCCTTCAACGTCATCAATGGCGGAAGTCATGCTGGCAATAAGCTGGCCATGCAGGAGTTTATGATCCTGCCCACTGGAGCAACATCTTTCACTGAAGCTATGAAAATGGGAAGTGAAGTTTACCACCACCTAAAGAATGTCATCAAGAAAAAGTAAGTTTGGAACACATAGTTTTTGTTTAAATTTTATACTTTAAAGTGTTGTGAAACTTCTTTACTAGTATCTGCATAAAATTACGTTTTAGAAATGGCCTTATGACGTCTTGTGTTCAATATAATTAAAATTTTCTTGATTTAATATGGAGGCCTGAAATGCAAAATCATATTTTCCATTGTCTTGGCATTATAAATGAAGTTTAGTACATATTAACTTATTGTCATGAGTATCCTAACCAAGGTCAATCTGAAAGATTTCTTCAAAGCCTAACTCATTAAATCCTTTCTAATTTTTTAAAAAATTTGGTACTAAAGTACTAGACAATGTATCATTGAAACACAAAATACTCAGTTATGAATTTTACGTTAATTTTTTTTTCTGTACTCTATAACACCCTTTTAACCCAACAGGTTCGGTCTGGCCGCCACTGGTGTCGGTGATGAAGGTGGTTTCGCCCCAGACATCCAAGAAAACAAGGAGGGTCTGGAACTGATCAAGGAAGCCATCAAAGCTGCCGGTTACACTGGAAAGATAGAGATCGGTATGGACGTGGCTGCCTCAGAGTTCCACAAGGACGGGAAGTACGACCTTGACTTCAAGAACCCAAACTCCGATCCCAGCAAGTTTTTAACCCCAGATGAACTAGGCCAGCTATACCTGGACTGGATCAAAGAGTACCCGGTGGTGTCTATCGAGGATCCATTTGACCAGGATGACTGGGCTGCTTGGACCAAGTACCAGTCGCAGGTGTCAAACCAGTGTGTGGGGTAGGTCAATGCTGTTTAACAACTAAACTTACTGAGCTGGGTGATATCAAATTAGTGTACCCATTTTAAGGAATGATGGCTTAAATTTGCTTGGGAAAAAGTCCAGTTTGTCAAAACTCAAAATTGGTCCACTGATATTTTCAGACTGCTTAGAAATCAGGCCTTCTGGCTTGAGGGACATAATTCTGCTGGGTGTAATATTTCGAACTAGATTATGTCTATTTTAAAAGTGATTTTGCACCAAAATCTTTCTTGTTTAGCCTATAGCAGCTTAAACCATTAGAACCAATTAAATATTTTTTGTCTCATAAAATGGGACTTTGGCTTTTGTTTCTATTTACTAAGTTCTACAACAAAAGACTGCCAATGTATGAATTTGTAAATTTCAGCATCATGGTATTTCTTTCAGATTAACATAATCCATTGTTCTAATATGTAGTTTCAGTAAAATACGTTATTGATTTTGTGAAAACTATTCTGTAAAAAATAATCATTATAACTATTTGTATAGTTTTGTTTAATTTATGTAATCGTTTAATGTTGCTTGAAAATTGTTGAATCTTATTTTAGTGATGATTTGACTGTCACAAACCCGAAAAGAATTCAAACTGCTGTTGAAAAGAAGGCTTGCAACTGCTTGTTGTTGAAAGTAAACCAAATCGGCAGTGTTACAGAAGCTATTGCTGCGTAAGTTACTATTCTTTAATACTGTTTTAATGACTTAGCAGCAGGGCTGGGCCGTCACTTGTTTAAATGTAACTCGTTACAATTACTTTTCGTAAAAAGTAACTAATTACCTGTAAAAATACTAATTTCCAAAAGTAACAAATTACAATTACTTTTAAGATTACTTTTTACGACAAAATTTCATATTTACAAATGTTTTGAAAAATAAAGTATAAATGAATAAATGATTTTTTTTCTAAAATTGTCTTTATTAAACAGTTAGCTGAAAATCTACTTATTGGGGTACAACAAAAGCTGCATCTCAAAATTTTTGTCGCTTACACAGCTACGATTGGGTCGGAGACATAAACCACCAGAACTAACCTTTCAACAGCCGTACTGGCTGATAAGGGGGTATTATATTTTATGAACATGCTTTTAATTGTTAGATATAGTAGGGTACAGAGTAGTCATATTATGGTCGTTACTTTGGAAAGATGTAGACATCTCAAAATCGGCTTCGGCGGAAGGATGTCTAGTTTTTACATTCCCAAAAAAAATCATCATCACTGCTAGATGAGTGTTTAACCACTGTAATCAGCAGGGAACGTTTCATTTTTGTGTTAACAATATTTCTCCTCTTAGCAAAGAGTACGTGAGTTTTTTATTTCGCTTTTTCAAAGCATTTTTTGTTTTGGACATTTATTAGTGTGTTAATGATAATATTAATGAAAGTAACGCGCTACTGTAACAAAGATTACTTTTTCGAAAATTATGTAACGAATTACCTGTAAAATTACTGGGTTCTCAAATGTAACGAATTACCTATAAGATTACTGTAAAGTAATTATTACAAGTAATGCGTTACCGCCCAGCCCTGCTTAGCAGTATTACTTCGTCCATTTTTTTAATTTCATGTTAAATTTCTCACTACAACTATCGGTTAAAGAAATCGTTATACTTATAGTTGCAGTAATAAACAGTAATTCTTAGTAAACCAGAAAATTTCGTTTTTATTTTGGAGTCAAAGTTGCCTTCATCTAAAGTAACTTAACACTGCAGAACTGGCACTTGGACATTTTATACTTCAAGGTTTCTTTTCTTATATACCTGATTTTTTTAAAAAGTGTCAAACCTTTTTAGATTTGATTAAAAGGTCACTCGACATTTTTCCTAAATTTGTCTATGGCAGAGATGCCCCTTAAAAAATAATCATTATTGAAATGTTATAAATACCCCACCAAACACACACACGTGCTCTCTGGTTAAAAGATGGATCCAGTTGCAAAACTCACAGTTGCCAAAATATAACTAAGGTATAGGGTATCTTCATTGCAGACTCCGTCCAATTAAATTTACGATAATCAAGTCACAAACGGACCACACTCTATAACTTATTCATTGGAAATGAATTCATTGGAAATACGAGTTTTGCAACTCTTCAAATAATGAATACATTTATTGATTGCAAAAAAATTCCACTTATTTTTTTAACTAATGATTATCTTTGAACAGGCACAACCTGGCTAAATCCAATGGCTGGGGTACCATGGTATCGCATCGCAGTGGAGAAACCGAAGACGCTTTCATTGGCGATCTGGTTGTTGGCTTGAGCACCGGACAAATCAAGACTGGGGCACCCTGCAGGTCTGAACGTCTCGCAAAATACAACCAGATCCTGCGCATTGAAGAAGAGTTGGGAGACAAGGCCAAATATGCGGGGAAGAATTTCCGCCATCCTGTCTAAACTTCCTCAGTCTCTCATGACCTAATTTCTGTTAATCCTATTTTGAATCAAATATTCCCAGTGCTGTTATGTTTGTTTTAATCTTGATGTATAACTTGAAAAGTCTGAAATGTTTATTAGGGTGTTAGCTAGTCTGTGGAAGAAAGTCTTTATCTCATGATATATGATTATATTGAATGTGTTTCTTGTATCTTTGGAGGTCTATTCCAAGGAATAAAAGAATGTTAAGGCTGAAAGTTGTATTTTTTATATTTTGCAGTGCAACAGAATCTCGATTGCAAGGATTAAAATGTAATAATTACATACACTTATAAGGAAAATAATCAAGCACTTTTTAAGTACTATTCAAGGACTTTTCCTGAAAAATTAAGGGCTAGAAATTACTAAAATAAAATCTGAATCAAGTGTGTATAAGTCGACCTCTAATTTTTCTTGTAAGTAAAACCTGTTTAAAATCAGAAATCCCAGTAAAGGCCGAAGTAAAAGAAATGCCTAAAATTCTTTTAACATTTAAGGTGCTGTTTTGACATCACAATTCTTGAATTTAAGATTTTAACTTGATTAGAAGTTCTAATAGTTTGGTTGGTCTGACTTAGAATGAACCAGAGCTACAAAAGTAACAAGGCACTCTTCCGCTCATGCAGAGCCAGAGAATTGTCAATCATAGATTACTAAGCAGCAAATCAGGATTATTTGAACTGCATATTGTTGGTCAGGAGATAATCCTCTTTTATTAGGGAATTGCACCGGCCGATATTTGAAAACATCTTAAGGCAATCTAATCTTAATTCATGTTTATAAATTTTATTTTTCATCTATTACTTAAACTTGTTTTTTGATGACATTTTAAGTTTTTATTGAAAAAGACCGGAGAATGGAGGAAACAATTTCTAGGTGGCATTAATGTTGTGGAAAATTTGAGGTGGGGAGTTGGATGGGTGTTTGGGTCAAAAATGTTGATTTTCTTTTATTCTACATATCTTTAATTTAAGACCAAGATTATCGATTTCTGTTTTGTAGTTTTCTTTCTATAAGCATTGAGAAACTCTGAACATCAGTTCTTACCTAAAACTTGCATTTCTTTTGCGTTTCCTGAAATATAAGGTTTTTTAACAGTTAGGAACATTTTTCTCAGGAACTATAAAAGAGGAAATTTTATTTAAACTGAGGAATTTTAAATATCTCTGCTCAAAAAAAAATTATAACTTTAAATCTGATTTGTTTTTTAATACATATTTTTTTAATCACTGTAAACGTATTTTTTTATACTTTGAAATATCCTCAGTTTAAATCAGCTCTATGTAAGGAACAAAATATAAAGTTCACAATGATATCTCATTGTTCCTGAGAAAAATGTTCCTAAAGTTAGGAAAATTAACATGGGTAAGATAGAACCATCAAACTCCCCTTAAGGCACTATTTTTAACTGAAATTTCTCTCTATATACCAGTTTATGTGGTACTTAGTAGTTTAGAAATATAGGTTATAAAAAAAAAAACTAAGCACGACATTGAGAATTTTTTTCAACATCTGATTTTGCAAAGAAAATAACGGATTTTTTCCCTAGCGTATTTAAAGTTTCATCAACTATCATGAAGAAATCCAGTTAATATAAGACACTGTGACAAGTTTTGATTTGTAGATAAACAATGACATGCTTAAAATAATTGATATCAGTTTATCTTTAAATGTATTGCCGAAGCTTAGGTTAATTTGGGCATTACAATTTTTGTTTTTAAAAAAGCAAGCTATAGGTTAATAAAAAGGAATTAAAAAGTATAGTTTAGTACAGGGGTTCCCAACCGGTGGTACGCGTAAGGACTCCGTGAGTGATGTGAGCAACATGATGCTATTAATAGCTTCTGTACGCATGAACAGTGAGCATGAAAACATTACTCATGATTTTAAACATTAACATTATTTTAAAGAGAAATCTTTAACTTCTGGATCGGATGTAAAACCTAGTACCCTTTGATCCTCCGACAAGCTTTGCTATTTTTGATGCCATTCGTTACAGTTACTTGTGTAAGAGTGGACTTTCTGAACTCTTGTACATAACAATAAACATAGAAGCAGAATAAGCGCGTTGAAGAGGACTTAAGAGTGAAGATAAGTTCCATTACTCCTAATGTTGATATTTTAATCACAGGCAAACAAGCTTCGCACTAAAGAAGTATATTGTATAATTTTTTGCCGAGTTTGTACTATTTTATTTGTATGTTTTTATAGACCTATGGGTAAACAAAACTGGAAATTAATACCATTTTAATCTTTTTATTTCTCCTTTATTATAAACATCTTATAAATAAACAAATATATAACCATAAAATATGAAGTTATCTCAGGAATTGAATTCAAAAAGCCTTTGATTACTTTTAGAAGAGTAAATATTATACGTTTATTAAAATATTTGTACACTAAAATTTCTCAAAATGTCAAGTGGTACGCAGGTGCAAAAAGGTTGGGAACCCCTGGTTTAGTATATTTATTGTTTGAATTGTACAAACATGCTGTTGCAAAGGCAAACCTAATTCTCTATGAAAACCCTTTCTTCATTTCATTCTATTAAATCTAACTGCATATATATTTTATGACAGACACGAGTGGCAATTTTATTGTTTTAAAAATATTCAATCATTTTTTAAATTTTATTGGTGTGTGGTATAAGAAACCACTCCCGTGTTGAACATTGACTTTTTGGAAACGGTTTTAAGTTATAATTTAGAATGGTAATAACCATAAAAATAACTGGAACAGTACTGTAACAAAGTTCTTTTATGCAACCTAAACATTTAATCTCTTAATTATTTTATAATTTAGAGCATCACTTTCTTCCCAAGCATGCTTGGTACTCATTTCATTGACCCAATTAAGAGATGAAAGGCAGAGTCAACAGCGCCTAATCTGGGACTAGATCCCCGGACCTGTGGCGTGAAAATGCAAAGCACCTACCACTAAGCCTCCGCTAAAACTTAGCAACGGTGAAATTTCACGGAACTGTACATTTTAAAAGTAACTTTCCTATCCCTGGTTTGGTTAATAAACACTTTCTAAGCATCTTCTGTTCAATATCTTATTAATAAAATTAACATACAAGACACAGAAACTTATTCTTTTCTATTTTTTTTATTTAGTTCATATCATAATCACTTCTCCTCGGGCTTATTATAAACAAAGGTGAGGCAGCACTTTCCACAGTACTGTCTGTCAAAGTGGGATGCCATGAAAGATCCAGCACCACACTCCTCAGTTGGGCACTCCCGGCGCAGACGGGTGATCTTGCCATTCTCGTCAACCTGGAACAAAAAGTTTTGCTGAATCAATCCTATCGCAGAGAAATTATATTAAGTTCTTATTCGATTCTTAATGCATGGTATATTCTAATAATTTTTCAAAGTTTGATTTAATTCTAGAGAGATTGTTACATCACAATGGAAATAGGTGAATATTTATGAACAAATGAGTTTGTAGTTCATAAAAAGAGGCAAGATTCATTCAGACATAAAATGTACAATGCTGACATCAAGGAGGGGGGGGGGGGGATGTATGGCATAAAATAAAAGAATAATTATTGGACCACCCTTCTTAAGGTTACTGTGCAAGGTCAAGATTAAAAAGGTAGTCTAACCGCAGGAGAGAGGCAACATAAAATACAAGAGAACCTCGTTTTGAAAATAGCAAATCACTTTAGATAGTTACGGAGACAACTGGAAAGTGTGAATTATAATTGCATTCAGAGAATGGACTGAATGCCAACCTTTTTCAACAAAAAAAAACCAAGATGAAATGAATGAGCTAAGTTATTCAGAAAATAAGCAGCCAGTGTATGATTTCATTATGTTCAAACGGTAACACTTATTTATCATATCATCATATAAAACTTTACAATTTTTATGTCTGGAAACACAGCAACTTTACTTATTCCCTCAGAATCAAGCAGCCAGTGTATGTTTTCATGATATTCAAACGGTAACACTTTTGCATCATCATTGGGAGAAACATTAATATAACATCAGAATATAAAAAATATATATCTAAATCAAGAATGTACTAGAAACTGCATGATAATCAGAGCCTTAAGTTCACTCAGTTGCAAACCAATCCCAATCCACTCCCCTGAAGCAAGAGAATCCAATGAAACAAGAGAACCCTGTTTCTTCAAGTCCAATTTCCTCAGGGTGTTGTGAGCACAACAGAGCGCCAGGGATCGTGAATGCAATCAGAGAATGGATCGAGTACTCATCATCTTAAAACAGCAAACTAACATTAAAAGCCAGGAAAAGAATCTTAGAAGGATATGCAAGAAAACATCATTTAGTTATTTGTTATGTAATATTCGCTAATGAATGTTTACAATTTCCTCAGAATTAAGCAGCCAGTGTATGTTTTCATGATATTCAAACGGTAACACTTTGCATCATCACAGGGATATGAATTGATATCTAAGACAAAGTAAATTAATAAAAATACTGGTATTAGTCTTCTTAACTATTTTGGATTCAAATAAGCAAAACTAATACTATGATAATCAGAGCCTTAAGTTCACTCAGTTGCAAACCAATTCCAATCCACCCCCCTAAGTCAAGAGGATTCAATGAAACAAGAGAACCCTGCATCATCGTGTCCAATTTTCTAAGGGTGTTGCGAGCACAACAGGGCGCCAGGTATCGTGAATGCAATCAGAGAATGGATCGAGTACTCATCATTTTAAAACAATTTCAAGAAATATCAAGCTATTTGCCAACATGTCAGTAAAAAAGGAATATTCTCAGAAATTAAGCAGCCAGTGTATGTTTTCATGATATTCAAACGGTAACACTTTTGCATCATCATTGGGAGAAACATCAAAAGATTAGAATACAAAAAAATATGTCTAAATCAATAATGTACTAGAAACTGCATGCTAATCAGAGAAAGGATCGAGTACTCATCATTTGTGAATGCAATCAGGGAATGGATCGAGTACTCATCGTTTTAAAACAGCAAACTGTAACATATTAAAAGCCAGGAAAAGAATCTTAGGATATGCAAGAAAACATCATTTAGTTATTTGTTATGTAATACTCGCTAATGTTTACAATTTCCTCAGAATTAAGCAGCCAGTGTATGTTTTCATGATATTCAAACGGTAACACTTTGCATCATCACAGGGATGAGAACTAAATTAATTCACTAATTTTCTCATCAACCTTTTAAGATCTAAACAAGCAAAACTAATACTATGATAATAATCAGAGCCTTAAGTTCAATGAGTTGCAAACCAATCCCAATTCACCCCCTGAGGCAAAAGGATCCAATGAAACAAGAAGCCTGCGCCATCAAGTTAATGTCCTAAAGGTGTAGTGAATACAACAGTGTGAATAGGACTGAATACAAACAGAGAGTGGATTGAGTACATATCACTGTAAAACAATAATCAGGTATTGGATAGTTAAAAATTGCCAGAAGAAATTCTAAGAAAGGAATACAAGAAATTAATCAGTTATATATATACTTGCTATATGTTTACTAGTATCCTCAGAATTAAGCAGCCAGTGTATGTTTTCATGATATTCAAACGGTAACACTTTGCATCATCATAGATAGGGTCAGTCGAGGAAAAACACTGAACATATTATACACACAAAATTCTTTCACCTTAAATTTCACGATACGTAGAAAATAATTACATTGCTAATCAGAGCCTTAAATTCACTCAGTTGCAAACCAATCTCAATCCATTCCCCTGAAGCAAAAGGATTCAATGAAACAAGAGAACCCTGCATCATCGAGTCCAATGTTCCCAGGGTGTTGCGAGCACAACAGAGCGCCAGGGATCGTGAATGCAATCAGAGAATGGATCAAGTACTCATCATTTTAAACAAAGATATTCTGTTAGTGACTTCTTTTACAAATAAGCAAGATCCAAAGGTTAAAGTAAGCTTCAGGCCCCGGATTTGGCGACATCTCAAAATTTGTCGCCAAGTCAAAATGACAACAAACCTGACGTAAGCCAATTCTGTTGCCACCTTGAAATGACAACAAATACTTGCTGAAATTACTAACGAGACTAAATATATCTGACCAAAACGATAAAAGGAACCGGAAAAATGCCATTAACTAAACAATAATCTGGCATAAACGACCGAAGCGATATTCTGAAAAAAATCGGAAAATAACCATTTGTTGCACGATCAAAACAAAGCTAAAAATAATAACAGGTTCTAAAGCAAATGTATGATTATTATAAATAATATTAATGCTATTTAAAAATTATTAATGAGGAAAACGCTCAAAATTAACTAATAAACTAATAGGATAGAACCGTAACTTAATTCTCAATTCAATAGCAAACAAAATATTTATTTAAATAAAATAAACATAAAACCATCTAAAAATTATTTAAAAAAAAAAAAACATTTTTGAAAAATGAAACGTTTGATAAACATTACATACCAGGAAATTAACCAACGTATATCCTACGATCCTACCACGGTAAAAAAAAACGTGGATCAAAATTCCGAACATAAATAATAAAAATAATGACTTGAAACGGTTAAATATAGCATTAAAAATCGATCGATAACAAAAATCTTTACTTTTAATTAAAAACAATTAGATTTAACTGGATTGATATTTTGACCCACATTCCACGGAAATAAGCATGGCTACTGCTTGACTGCTTCGTGAAAAAATAAAAATAATGGTTGCCGAACTTGGACCAGGTTTTTTAGCCAATACAGATTGGCGACTTTACTGCCGGGGCTTATAACTTACTTTAGCCGATCCAAATAAAAATTGCCAGTGAAAACGAACTTTTCAGAAGTAAACAGCCAGTGTTCTCATTATATTCAAATGGTAACACTTGTGCATCATAGTTTACACGACCTCAGAAAAAGAACCAAATGAAATAAATATTTTTGTACACATTTATCTTCCTCAGAATTAAGCAGCCAGTGTATGTTTTCATGATATTCAAACGGTAACACTTTGCGTCATCACAGGGATAAGAATTGATATCTAAGACAAAGTAAATTAATACAAAATACTGGTATTAGTCTTCTTAACAACTATTTTGGATTCAAACAAGCAGAACTAATACTATGATAATCAGAGCCTTAAGTTCACTCAGTTGCAAACCAATTCCAATCCATCCCCCTGAGTCAAGAGGATTCATGAAACAAGAGAACCCTGCATCATCGAGTCCAATTTTCTAAGGGTGTTGCGAGCACAACAGGGCACCAGGTATCGTGAATGCAATCAGAGAATGGATCGAGTACTCATCATTTTAAAACAATTTCAAGAAATATCAAACTATTTGCCAACATGTCAGTAAAAAAGGAATATTCTCAGAAATTAAAAAGCCAGTTTATGTTCTCATTAAATTCAAATGGTACCACTTTTGCATCATCACAGATACTCAAGAAAAATACTCGAAGAAAAAAAAAAACATTTGTAGTTAAAACAAATTCGGAGTGTATGTGCATGGGCACCGTACACGCATTACGCGTACCGGTATAGTAACTGCACAGGACTTAGCCTTATTAGCAGTTTGAGCTTGGTTCTACACGAGATCGTAGCTTAGTAATAGCATCATAAGCGGTTCGTAATGAAAAGGTCCCGGTTTCAAATCAACTCGACCAGAAGTACAAACGTTGTTTTTTTATATTTTACCCAGGAAGATCATAGTTTTAAAGTTGTTGTGGAAAGTTTACTTGCATTTTTTAAGTTTTCATGAATTATTTAAATTTCTAATTTTTTGAACGCTCATTACAAATGGCTAGAACTGATGTTTATTTAGAGAAAAACAATTTTCCCCGTTCCCCAAATGAGTGTTTAGGCTTTCAATGCGCCCTACAATACCGCCCCATGTTGAATACTGATGGTTTTTTTAGAGAAAACAATATTGCCAGGGGCTCAAAACGAGTAATATCAACTTTCAAGTATAATCACCGCGCCTGTGCATGCAATGTATTCACGGTTCCAGTAAGCCCCACCTTGAGCATGCGCAGTTAATTAATACCCGTACTACATACACTCCAACATTGGTGAACCTTTCATCAGTAGTACAATTCCCGACATAACTAACTACCGAAATACGTACCGTAACACAGCAAAATTTTAAAGAGAAGTTTTATATTATGAAATAAAATATAGATATTTTAATACTTTTGAATATTACTTGTCATTCACTAACTAAATATAAAAATAAAATATATATTTTTAATATTTATGTAACCATTAATTGTTCATAAGTTATTTAACTAATATCTGACAATGAAAATAATCCTCAATAAATAATCAACTGATATTAAACATAAGAATGATTATGTTGAAATAATAAAAAAATAACTACACACCTTATTTTTTTTGCATTGAATAACAAGCACTTTTTGCTTTTTTAAGGTCTTCACTGGTTAACTGAACATCATGACAAATCCCCATATTCATTTTTGTTATGATTAGTGATTCCAGTGTTTTTGAATTCATGTTAGCTCGAGATTATGTTTGATTTTTTCTGACCATGCTGAAAATTCTCTTGCTGCTAGCATTGCTATGAGGAACAGAAAGAACTGACAACATCATTTTTGGCAATTCGACATATTTTAAGTTGCCATTACTGTGCTTGATCTGGGAAATTTTATGCCATGATACATCGGCTCTATCACTTTCTAAAACATCTGAGGGCAGGCTATCAGCTTGATAGTAAGCAAAATCCAGTTCAAGCCTATTATTGTCCACACAACTGTTAAATAATGAAGAAAAGTACAGGACAGACTGAAAATTTGCCGTCTCCCTTTTCAAAACGTTGCAAACAGTGGCATGTTGTAAAAACTCATCCTGTAGAGGAAACTTTTTTATGATATAGTCACAGGCAGTGATGAAAAATGTTCTCACAGAAGTGAAAAACTCAGCTCTTTCCTCAGATGACAAACTAGGATCCTTTAGAACAGTTCTTGCAAGTGATCCAATAACAAGAGAGTCATCAGCTTTTTGATTTTTTGTTTTGTGATACTTCAAAGTTAATACAGACTTAGCTTTTTTTATTGCCATTGATGTCACAAAGCGAACTAAAATTTCATAATACATGTTTGATAACTCATCGTGCAATGTATGCACACAGGGCTGTTCCTTTTGGAGAGACACATTAACTTTAGTAAACAGTGGCAAGACTGACTGAAGAAATGCACAATAAAGCTTTACTTTGGTTGAATTCAAGAATTCCTTCAATTTTGAAAAGTCTTTACTTTCCTTCTTACCTTCATCTTCAGAAAAAAACATTTTCAAGGGATCCCATTGTTCAATAAGTCTATTGAGGGCAGTTTCTAAGGACAACCACCGAGTACTTACATGCTTCAGAATTTTGTGAAACTTGACTTCAAAAAGTGATTGGCAATTCTTGAATTTGCTTTTCCGTTTACTGCTCTTTTCCAAGTAGTAAAAAATCTTTACAAGCACATCTTCAACATCAACTATCAGAGATTTAGACGCTTTTTGAGCAGCAAGATGTATTAAATGACAAGGACAACCAATAAATTTTATGTTTGGTTTCTTCTCCATTAACAATCCTATTACCCCTTTCTTACATCCAGCCATTGTGTTGGTATTGTCAGATCCAAAGGCTATACAATTTTCCCATTTAATCTGGTACTTCTGAAACTCTGAGTCAATAAGACTAAAAATACCTGCACCAGTGTTGTCATCAGATTCAACGAGAGATAGTAAGGAAGTAACCACCATCCCCTTTTCATCATCATATACATTGAAAACTAATGGGTAGAGCTTTTTGCCCTTATTATCATTGCTTCCATCAGTCGAAAGTGAAAAACATCGTGATTGAAGCTTATTAACTAATTTCTCTCGATAAGTGTCAGCAGTTACACCGGCAATTGCACGAGCTTTGGTATGTCCACAGCTAAATTTTTTAGCGATTTCAGAGTCACTAAACATCCGGGCGAACAAACTTCCACTGTGATCAGCAGCAGCAAGGGGAAGGTTGTGCTCGATTAAAAATCTCACAAACAATGTTTCTGCTTTAATATAACACGCCATTTTCCTCATGCTTTGATGTAAAAAAACTTGTCACTGGCCGATGCTGTAAAGCTGCTTTCTGCAGCTCAACATGTTCGGGGCCAGATACATGCCGCCGGCAATCATCGCTACCTCCATGAACAATTGAAAAGTCAGAATTACAAACAGAACACCGAGCATACCCCTCTTTACCGGCAGGAATTAAGCATGGCCACTTCTTAGAATATTCGTCCCAGAATTTTTGGCAATTCTTTTTCTTTGAGGGTTTTTCGTCTTCCGAGGTCTCTTTTGACCTTTTCAAGAAACGATCCATAACTTAACAAAGAAACGGAAGCATAAAGAAAAAAAACCATGCGGAGTCCAAAGCAACCACAACAGCATCAAATTACTTCACTTCAGTTAGAACGCGAATCGCGGAAGAAATCAGATAGTGTGACGTCATCGAAACCTATTTCGTCACGAAAAAAGGGACGATCGAAAGAGGAATGCACTGGAAGGCAAATCGCGGGGAAAAAACGATATTTCACGAAAAAAGGTTTCAAAGACTAAAATTTTAAGCAAAATCCGTAGTTTTTTATAGATTTCCGTAATTCCGTAGTTTCTATGATATTTCCGTAGGAACTACGGAAATTCCGTAGTAGTTGGAGTGTATGCGTACAGGTACATGCAATGTGTGAAAGGTGCCAGTGTGCATAGCCTCTGCCAAACAAATTATACATAAAAACTATTTAAGCTACGACTTTTTCAGTTTGTTTAACCCAAGGGTTGCAAGGGGTAATAACAGGAACAGAATGTTAAATTGGTAGAGATTTACTGTACGGTCCCCCTTGGCGAACTTCCCAAAATCGTGCCAAAAGTACGTATTTTGGCGACTTTTTTTAAAAAACACCACGATTTAAAGAAAAGATCGTATGTCTCAACCAACGGTCCGATAGGGTTGCCGGAAAACGTCATCGGTGCAAAGTCATAGAATTTGAATCTTCAGTCAAAGTCAGACAGGACAGGTTGCCAGAAAAAATTATTTATCGCCAAATAAAAAAAAACGCTTAAAGGGGGACCGTACAATAAATCTGATCCAAATATTTATTTCTTCACAGGGTCCTTTTTGTGAATACTCCTGTGTTAATAATTTTGTGAAAACCAAATGTTCATAGCCAATTAATCTAGAGAAAAGTTGGAAAACTTGAAGATCACATTGTAAACTTTAGACCCTTGAAATTAGTCTGGAAACGGACCCGACCCTACTTCCATTTAAATAAACTTTTGATTTAAAATCATCCAATGGAACCTAAATACATGATTATTAATGCAGCAACGAAACCACCCTCAAAATTTTACTATTCATCAATTTTTAAAGTTTTAATCGTCCTCACCTTGTAGAACTTGAGCACAGTGAGCTTGACTTTCTTCTTCTTATGCTTGTTCTTCTTGGGGGTGGTGTAATTCTTCTTCTTGCGCTTCTTGGCTCCTCCTCGGAGTCTCAGCACCAAATGCAGAGTGGACTCTTTCTGGATGTTGTAGTCAGACAGGGTGCGGCCATCTTCCAGCTGCTTGCCGGCAAAGATAAGACGCTGCTGGTCAGGAGGAATTCCTGAAAGAAGAGTTTGTTAAGCAAAAAGTTGGGAGGAATTTTCAGGGACCTCACCACGAAACAGAGGTAAAAAAAATGAAAATAGCTCATTTGAAAAAAAGAAAGATTTGATTATTTTAATCAATAAAGACTTAACATTGGAATTGTAGCGTTTAGTTTCCGCAGAAAATTAAAGCAGCAATTAATTTTACCGATTTATTTTAGTGCTGGCTAGGGGGGATTCCTATTAGAAGAGTATTGTCAATGAAAAGTTGGGAGGAATTTTAGCGCTATTAATGTTGGGAACACAATTAACAAGTGTGCAGATCTGCTAACTCTACAGATTTAACCCAGCATACTGGATTTCGAAAGAGGAACCCCCAAACTTTCTCGCAGGGCCTAAAAATTCATACCTAGTTAAATCTTGAGTATGCAGATTGGTTGAATTAATGTCTCACTAGAGCCACAGTCAGCAGGTCTGAGTGTGGATACCAGACAATGGGGCTGATATGATTATAGAATCCCGGTTTCAAATAAGATTTAGATCTTTAGAGATCTATAATATATCTATACTTTTAGAGGCAAGTTACATCATTTTAAAACAATTATAAAACTAACAAATCGAGAAAATTTAAAAAAACATAAGAGCACCAAGAAAAAACCTTATGGATATAAACTTTCCATGTGCAAGGAAAATTAACTAGACATACAACGGCACAAAAGCTGTAAAAATAGCATCTTCCCAACAGAAATATCAGCAACACAGAAAAAAATAGTTATTTGGGCTGATTAGGAGTTGATGAAGATAGCTTTGATCATTTGCAAATATTCTAAATTAAAGGGTAACAATAACTAGGAATTCACTTATTTACTAAGACAAAATACGTACCCTCTTTATCTTGAATTTTAGCTTTCACATTATCAATAGTATCACTTGCTTCAACCTATAAAAAAAGTTAACAGATAAGCATAACATTTTTGGTCTGGTTCATTACTATTTATTATATTAACTCAAATTTTTAATACATTTACCGTCCTGATACCTTTTAGAGCGTACAAAATTAATATTCATAGAAATTAGCATCCAGTACAAGCAATTTGGGGCTCATCATTTCCTTTCATTACAAATAATCTAAGAATTCATAAAGGTATGGGCATGCCATGCCTCCTTATTAAACCAGATCCACCTGTTAAGTTCTTATATTTAGTATTATTCATCTATACTTTAAATGCACATTATCAATGGCACATATAGCACTGCTTAGACAACTAATTATTCCCTACCTATCCTATATATTATTAGAAAGTATTACTTTAAGCTAGTTGGATTAAACAAATAGATAAATAATAAATAACTTACCTCAAGGGTGATAGTTTTCCCGGTTAGGGTTTTCACGAAGATTTGCATGGTCAATCTGTCAACAGACCAAATTATCAAGTTGTGTTTACTTAAGAATACACCATGTATATATTAGCATAACATGCAAAAGTTATGATAGATGCACATTGCTATCCAATTTGTTAAAACATTGCTTATTGTAATTAAGAATTACCAGCTTTAGGAAATTTTACATGCACTTACATAACAGGGTCAATCTAGGTTCAAAAGTTATAATTTCAGCTCAATTAATTCCAAGATTGAATTCGCAACAGTTCCACAATTCTTAAGAGAAGGAATAACAGATGGTATAGTAAAAATACAAGCACATTTGAATTTTATAGTATTATTTAATTTTAAGTTAAAAATCGCCACAACTACCGAAACCACGTGTACTCTGAGTTTTCAGAGCTTATTAGAACAGTTACATTTGTATGAACCAAGGATGAATTTTTGAATCATTTAAAAATTATTATATTTGCTATTTTTTAAACTTAACGCAGAAAATATTTGTAATATTAAACCTATAAAGCGGATCTAGATTAGGCTTACACCCTTGCGTACAATGACTACAAACAGTATCTTTTACAAACTTTAAAGTCAAAATATGTACCATGACAAACCATAAAAAATAACAATTTACCTTATTAATTGTGCTTCATTCACTAATTTGTAACCATAAAACTAATGAAAAACAATTAAGACCGCTACTTAAGATGGACGAGCATTTCCGATTTTCTCCAAAAGAATCCACGCCATCTAACAAATGTTGCCACTAGACGTATAACAATCTTTAGTAGGTGGCGTGGGAAAAGGTCAGACGTACTAGTTATAGCCCAAAAGTAGCCACATACGGAGGGACACAAGAGATATTTAACTTCTCATAAGAAATCAAAACCGTAAAAATTTTCATTAAGGTGCAACCATGTTGGCACGAAATGGCCTGCTGCTGGCATTATTTGGAAAAATTGAACAAAATTTAACTAACGCTTCCTACCTGACAAATGTTTCAAACTAAAAAAGATTTTTATTCAAACTAAATAAGATTCTTATTAATCTGAGACATCTCTGTTGGATGCTGAAGTATATGCCGTTGCCGACGGAATTTCGCCACCCAACGGAATTTCGAGCGACATCGTACGCTAACGCCGTCGGGACTTTGGACTCCACAGATTTAACGAGCACGTCTGGCCCTGTGTACTCGGGCCCATCCGTGATGAGGATTTTTATACTATTTCCAGCACAGATCCGATTTATAGGATGACTGGCAGTAGGTGGGATTCGAACCCCCGCACTCCTGAGAAGGTTGAATCTCTAGGCTGATGCCCTAACCACTCGGCCACGGACGGGCCCTTCTTAAGGTATCGTTTACAAGCTTTGTAATCATTTACGACACTGCTTCGTTTACTATCTACTGTAGCATCAATATATCGAAATTTCATTAAGTATTTTTTTATGTAAAAATATAAATTTTATACTTTTGTAGTCATTAAGGCAGGACCTGATGTTGGATAATACGGACAATTGGCACATGAAGTTTTAGGGCGCCGTAACAGGGCCTTCTAGAATTGAAGAGCTTAGTGGAAGAACGTGCTAAGTGACATTTTTGAAAAAATTGAGATTTTTATATCAATTAACACATTATTCCTTCCTTTAAAGATAACAAGTTTCTCCTTGTTCCTAAACTTAAAATTTAGTATCTTTTTTACGGTTTGCAAGTACCGTTTTCAATAGATCTGAGTGCAAATTAAAAACTTTAAAGCTCATTTTATCGTTTTCACCTTCTTGTCACTTAGCACGTTCTTCCACTAAGCTCTTCAAATAAAGAAGAGCGTAGATGAGGGGGATTAATAAAAACATAGAAACCTTGGTCCATTGCATAATGTGAGATGAGAGGAATTCCGAAACACGGTTAGGGGCCAGAGGTGCAAGTTTAGTGGGCCTACAAGAGAGCATTTTCTCCCGTGAAGGAAAGTGCCGTTTTTCCTTCGTTACTTCTACTGAAAGTTTTGTATATATCGTGGCCGTAGTGGGTCAATGTCTGAATCAAAATCAAGCGCTACCAGCTAAAAAAAAAAAAATCATTAATTTAACTTATTTTGCCTTGCTTTATTTCCTTCAAATATTATGAATAAAGTAATAGGATTAATGCCATAGCACAATTGTCTCAGGTGACGTATTTCTTCCCCACTTCCGTCCCTGCGTATATTTTTATTCAGCACTTCTGTTGCCACTCAAGGCCATGACATGGCATTGATTTTCATTTATAAAAAAATGTCCAAAAATCTCTCCTCCTGAGACTTTCCATCCTTTTAAAGGGGTATTTTGTATCAGGATACTTCATAATTTTATTATCCTTCCGTTACTGTGGGGCAAACAGACCTACGTTTCTCTTAGAGTTAGTACGCACTTAGTTTTAAGGTTTGTTGCGTTTGTTTATCGGGATTTTTTCATAGTAAATTTCAAAATACACCTGCATTTTGCGGAATAGTTATTTGTGGTAATAGATCAAACTGAGATCGAAAGGCGTTTTATATTACTTATTTCAGATGAAACGTGAAATCCTACTTCATCGCGCGGCAAATTTTTTAGGTTTGGACACATAAAAAAACATGCGATTAACAAATGTTAAGGTCTTTCAGAAATATTTATTGCTCTTTGAAAAATACCGTAATCTTACCCCATGAAACAGTACATGAAAATACATTTTATTTTTTAAAAAATATTTTTTTGTATTCCAAAATACTGAAACAATTATAATTAAATTTCATACTTAATAAATCCAATCCCTTGTGCAATATAATGCTAGATATATTTCCTTCAAACTAAAACTGAATTAAAATAAATGGATCATAAGTAGTGTATAATGTATATACTTTTAAACAGTATTTTTTTCTATAAATTTCATTAATAAATAAAACGAATTAAAACTGTTGTCCCAGTTCTCCGATTAAATTTCGAAAAGTTAATATTTGTAACACTAACTTTTAACTATATTCAGTCACATTAATCCCTAAACAACACATCTGGAAAATTCTACACTTTGTATCATTCTTAGATAAAGCATATGGATCATATACCATTATATCAATGAAATTTTCTCCAAATACCTTTCCTTAAAGATATTTATTCATATTCCGATAATATTCGGTAGTCTTTTTAAAAGCGCAATTAAAAAAAAAAAAAAAAACAAGCGTTCAAAAGAGTTAGTAGTGAAAACGCTGGTGTCTCTTGTATTTGTTTGCCCCACAGGATCATTACTATGGCCTTGCCAGATGCAGTTTGCTCTGAAATGCACGTGAAACAGAATATTATCAAGGCCCGTTTCCACTAGCGAGTTTAATCCAGATCAACTTAAGCTAGCTTAAAGTTAATCCAGTTCGGAAAAAGTGCCGTTTCCACTAGCAAACTTTAATCTAGTAGTCTCGAACCCAGAATTTTTCAAAATGTGTTTTTTTGGGAGGGGTTTCGAGAGTAGTTTTGTTTATATTTACAAATTGCATCATTCAAAGATTCTATCTCCGTATTATCGCTCGCAAGTGCATTGCACTCGCATTTTGGAATTTGTTTAAAATTAGCTTTATTTCCTTATATTTATTTGATCAACAGTCTTTTTTAAGACGAAAATAATTGTCTCTCATGGATAATTTTAATTTAGTACTTGCTGGTAGTAGAAGCCTGATGGTACTGCTTAATCGTCGAACACGTTTAAGATCCCGTATATTGCGGCTTTTTATGATGATTTGCATCAATGTATCGATCCGAAGTCACGAAATGTGGACAAGACGTAGAACGGACAATTGGTGGGCAAAAATCGTGATACCGATGGATGAAACTGAGTGGCGCAACAACTTTAGAATAAGCAAGTCCACGTACCGGTTCTTGTGCGAGAAGCTAACGACTTTGGATAGGATGGACACGAGGATGCGGCATGCCATTCGAAGGGACAAAAGAATTGCCATTGCAGTGTATACCTTGAGTTCTTCAGCGGAATACCGGACAATCGGAAATTTGTTTGGAGTGTCAAAGACGTCCAGTGTGCAAGATTGTAGCCGAGTTCTGCACTTTGTTTGTTCATTTATGTTCCAAAGATTTCATTCAACTTCCCACTACCGAACAGGAAATTTTACGTGCAGCTACGGAATTTGAAAGCTTTTGGGACTTTCCACAATGTGTGGGTGCAATTGATGGCACTCACATCAAGATCCAGCCGCCTAAAGTTCATGCCCACAGCTACTACAACTACAAACAGTTCTACAGTGTTGTTCTTCTAGCTGTTGTGGACTATGCATACAAGTTCATGTATGTTAACGTTGGCTCCTGCGGCCGCAACAACGATGCATATGTGTTTCAAAATTCAAGCATGCCTGCATACCTAAGGCGAGAAGAGATGGGAAAGTGTTCAAGAGAACTTGGTGGACTTCAAGTGCCTGTCTATGTTGTTGGAGATTCAGCTTTTCCCCTGATGCAGACATTGCAGAAACCATACCCGGAGTTTAATGGAATGCCAGATACCTTGCGAAACTACAATTATAGACTTTCTTGTGGGCGCAGGGTAGTAGAAAATGCTTTTGGAAGACTAAAGGCACGTTTCAGGATATTGAGGAAGCTGGAAAATCGTCTGGACACTGCTGTGAATATTATTCACGCTACATGTATTCTCAACAATGTCTGTGAGATATTTGGAGATTCAGTGGACCCTGTTTGGATGAATGATGTTCAGCTTGACAGTGCAAATACTGTCTCAATTGTTGGTAATAGAGATGTTGAAGCTAACAACATTCGGGAGGCAACGGTTGCCCACTTGTTCGAGAACCAACTGTAACAGAACCAACTGCAATACTTTTACCTTATTCTTTTCTACAAGTTGTTTTGCTGCGGGTACATACCACTTACCCCACACGACACTTAATTTTTCTCTATCACGGGATAAGCCTTGACGTGGCGATAGGGCTTAAGCCATTAACTGATGGCGAACTAATTATCCCAATCCAAGCAATAATACATTTTTAATTGTTAAAAATAACATACATGCCTGGTGTGAACTTCTGAAGGTTAGACTTAATTTTGCACAAGCTAATATTTAGGGGTGATTTCCAAGGCATTAAAAAATATGTTAGAACAATATTAATGAAAAAATTTCTTTAAAGAAGTCTGTCAGGCCATATTCAACAGACTATCAGCTGAAGATATTGGTTTAACAGATAAAACGGAAGAAAAAATGAAAAAAGTACCAAATTTAAAATATTTAATTAAATTATTTGTGTTTTATGCTGCCAATGATAGTAAATTTCTAATTTTTGTTAAAATAAAAGATGATATTGCATTTAAAAAAAAGTCTTTGAAAAAATTGTCAGTCCCGGCAAAAAACCCTGACTGTAGGAAAGTGAATATAGTTAATTAAAATATATCTAACACAAAAAGAAACTTATTTTAACAATCAACTTTATTTGTTTGAAATTTTTAATAAAAAATAATTTGTTGCTCCAACAACTTGAGATTCTTATCATTTTTTTCCATTGTTTGATTTGCTCTGGGAAAACTCGTCACACATTTGTTCAAGATGTCTTTTTGTTTTTTCTTGTCTTGCTCTTTTTCTAGCCTATTAAAAACATTAAAAGATTTAGTTAAGTATATCAGTTAGTTATTTTTGCTGAATAAAATTGACTAATAAATTTTTTTAAGAGGTATTTTATATGAAAGTAAATGATATCATAATGCAGTGGTGTATTCAGGATTGTCTCCGAAGGGGGAAAGACTGATAATAAGGACAGGGAAACTGGGGGGGGGGGGGGGGGGGGGTGGGGGTATGAATAAATTTGAAAAATTTCAAAATTAAACTGTAAAAAACAACCCTAGAAAAATATCTAGAAAAACATATATAATTAAGGAAAAATTAGGATCATCAAAAAAATAAATTTTAAAAATTTTTTTGTAAGAATTTCTATAAAAATTTTAAAAATGTTTCATTTATTGAAAACTGATTTTAAATTTTAAATAAAAAACAAAATTGAAAAAAAAATTGTGAAACAACCCAAAAATATGTTTGATTGGTAGGTTAAACTAGGTTTTGGTACAACAATGTTCATTTTTAAAAAAAAGTTTAAAGTAATTACTTTATATTGTACATGCATAATGCATGAAATAGAAAATACTAATAATTTTTGTAAAAATCAAAAGGCAAAAACTCCATGGGGACAGGGGGCTTTTAATGAAAATGCCGATTTTAGTACTTTTCATTTTTTTAAAACTTGTGTTTCGCATGATTTAAAACCCATGGCCAAATCCAAAAGTTGGCGGGCTATGTGTTACACAATATTTGTTTTATATTGAATACTAGATTACCAGGAATCAAAAAGTATGGTGTTTTTCCCGTCTCAAAATGACTGAATTCCGAATTGCAAGTCTGTCATTAGGGGTAAGTTAATGTCAACATACCTGTTTCTTCTTGCCGACAAAAGGCCCGGGATTATGCACCCTCCACCCCATCAATTTTAAAAATGTATTTCCGGGGTCGCCCCAATTTCTTCTTTTTGGGTTTATCTTTTCTAGCCATCTTAAAAAACATAGAAATATAGTCAATAAATCGATAACTCGAAGTCCCGGGGACCCCCAAAATATTCGAGTTATCCGAAGTTCGAGTTATCGAAGTTTTCCCATTCCTGTCTACTGGTACTTAGGATAGGTAAATGGTTTAATAGGTGCAAATACTATAGTTATAAACATTTCAATTTTTTTTTAAAAGCCTAAAGTAAACAGCAAGGGGAAGAAAAGGGGTCAAAAAAGGGTTTTTTAAAAACTCAAAATTTAACAAAATTTGGCCTCATTAATTAGTATACCTACCATGTAAATATCATTTGAAAAAAAAAGCAATTTTCTTGTTTGTGGTCCGTTTGAGCCCCACATCCGTGGTCGGTGACTTTTTAATGTTGCCAAGTTGGCGACATCGACACGTGATCTTTCGAGAGCATAAAGAAAAATTTAAAAAATGCTAATGGCTTTTTTTTTTAAAAAAACCCCTCTCAAATATAAAAATGACCTGTAAAAAAACAAATTCAAACAAAAAAAAACCTAATAATCACAATCGCAATGTTAACCTGTTGGAATTATCTATCGCCGGTTCTGCTGCCGCAAAATGTTGCCGACCACGATTCTATGATTCTAATTTATAGTAAAAAAATCTCTTGAATGAGTTAGATTCAAATAAAAGTGCACTTAATTTTTATAAACATCCTAACCAGCGTGCAAAGGCGGCGGATGACAAACAAAGGCATGTAGAACGCTACAAAAATCATATAATATAGAATCAAACCCCAAACGAGCACAATAATTCAAATTAAACCCTTAACTTAAATAAATGAGAATAAGAAAACTTACATCATGCAACAATTTTCACAAAAAATTAATCCCCGAACGCTTTCAATCTGAGAAAAAGGTAAAAAACAGAAACTTAAGCTAGATTAAATAGTTAATCGGGTTCCCTGAACTAGATTAACTTAATCGCGTTCCGAAATGGATTAACTGCCCAGCTCATGACGTTTTCATTAGGCTCCGCCCTTGATCTAGATTAATTCGCTAGTGGAAAACGGGGTATCAGCAGCCTTTGATTGCCAGTCGCAGTTGTTAATCTGTTTTGTAATAGACCATTATAACTTACGATTTCAGTATAATGTAAAAGTAATTTTAGTTAAATCTCATGCAGATATCTTTGCATTGAGAAACTTAAAATTAATATGGCCAAAACTAGTCCAAAAAACAGTCTATCCATATGTTAAATTTATATTCTATTTATAAAATTACAAACTCAAAAAGGATGAAATTATACCAAAGTAGTTAAATCAAGATCGCTTTTTCTTTTTTTGCAGATTGTAGTTGTCGAATATTTCGAAAAAATAAGTTTTTGGCGCGCAGATATCGTCATCGATCGTAAGCTTCACTTAAAAACGTCACCGATTAATATTTCCGTACCTTCCGTACTTCTAAATGATGCGTCTATTATTCCTGTTTGTTTCTCTTTTGATGTCGTGAATGTAAAATTATAAACAATAACTCCAATTCATCAAATAATCAAATAACATTTTATTACATTTACTAATGACATTCAAATCACATAAATGCGAATTTGAGATGAAATAAAGAGATTTGTTTGGCATTTCATTTGATATTCGCATGAACTGTAAGACTGTCAATGGCGTAGCAATGGTGAATTGTATATAATTACTAAACCGAGGGAAAACGTATGATGTCGGCCAAAAAAACAAGCGCCGAGAAGAAAACAGTTGTGCTCCTTTTAACAAGACTTGGATGTTGGGTAAGATCGAATTATGCAACTTATCTTTATTAAAGGCCGAAGTTTAGGCAGTAGTTTTGTTTATAACAAAACAGCATTATGGATCGCTGCAATAACGAATATTATAAATTTTTTTTATATATATTTGTAAACTAATTGTAATTTTTTATGTTTAACTAGTTCAAGCAGAAAAATAAATGTGAAACAGTGTCACTTAAAGGGCTGAAATATGCTTTGACCTATTTTCTAGAAAATTTTAATATAACTTATTTTTTGAACATTTGTTTAATTTTTTTTAAAGTATCAGCTTCTGTTCACTTAAAATATATTTATTACTTATAGTGAATCAGTGTAACATTTCAATATATTGCAGCACTATAATCTCAGGTACCCATTTTTTTTAAAATGAAATTTTGACACTGAAACATTTGAATATATTCAAATACTCACTTATGTAAAATTCTTAGTGATGTTCCTTGCTATTTATTTGTAGATATGCGGCTGCTGAGGTAGTGAGTAGTAAAATATCAGCTGTGTTTTCACAATGTTTAACTACAAGAATTGAATATACTTGAAGCAATTGCTCTGTAGCACTGCTGTGTATTAAAGCAGTTGTTCTGTGCCTGCTTGAAAATGCATGTGATGTTGTTACCCGAAATCTAAATGGACAACAATGTCTGTGTTAGATCAAGAATATCAAGTTATCTGCATGAGTAGGTTTAATTATGTTACTTTAAATACTTATTAAAACTCCAAGTTTCATGAAAATGCTACTTGGCCCTCTTTTTTTACGTTGTATAATGTGTTTTTATTTAGCTTTCATGATATCCAATTTAGGAAAAAATAAATTTATGCATAATGAGCTAATATTCCTATATAATTTATTTCACTTTTTCTTGTATCAAGACTCCCTTTATGTATTGATACTTGATATTATCAGGCCTATTTTTGAACCTTTCTAGTATTAGTTATTTTAATATAGTGTATATATGTGGTTTACTTATTTCTATGGTATGTGAAATTGTACTTATTTAAGTTTTTAAGTCAAGCTAGCTGCAAGTTTTGTTAGTTTTGTATTTAAGAAGATTCATAATTGAAAATGAAGTGTGCTCTTTTATTTTATATGGCACATTTCAATTTATTTAAGTCTGCAATTCAGATCACTACAATCACTGAACTGAAACAGTTTCCCCATTTATTGTTCAAAACTTGTGGCGTTATCGAAAAATACAGAGTTTGTGGGTGGCCTGTCTAACTATCAAACCAATATATTATACTTACCAAATATAATTTATTGGCAAATTCTAAGCAAAACTATTTAAGAAATTCAGATTTTTCTGCAGGTATTCTATACTTCGAAAATAGCGGTTGCTAGTCGCAAAATGTGACTAAAACATTTTGTGACTTCAAAACAAATTTAGTCAGTTTTTGTGCAAATAGTTCTTTTAATGTAACTAACTATTTAAGGTGGTTCTAAAGATCTTGCAGAAAAATAATTATCTTAAAATCACAAAATTTTGAATGATCTTAACCCTGCGAGCGCCGTCTTAAGCTAGCAAAAACTACTGCCAAGCGGCCCCCGATTTTCTACTAAAAAACGGGATCGTTCGACCCCCATTTTACAATTAGCGGTGATGACAGTGATGCATCGTAAAGTACTGTGTGGTCTTTGTTCACCTATGGACCATTGCCTGCCGAAAGTATAACCCCCAAGGAACTCCTACCTCAAGCAAGTCATTAGCGTGGAGACGGGTTACCTTTGAAAAATAAAATTCCACCCAA
>CM033278.1:19214431-19371078 GCA_019343175.1 Oedothorax gibbosus
TGTGTTAGTTTCCCCGATCCGTTCAATGCCTAGTCAAGAGTCTGTAATCGACGGGACGTTAGTTTCCTTGATTCGTCCTGTGCCTTGTCAAGAGTCATATCTGTCCTCGCCAATGAACTGCCATGTCTACCCCTTGTGTCTCATGGGATTACGTTCCGTACTTCTGTGCCACCACATCCCTTCATGAGCCTAACTAGTACCCTCGTCCACTGCCTGACTCATCGGCTCGTGAGGTGACCAACCACACTTGTACTCTTTTTAAAGAATTTATTATTGATGTTATACAAATCTAAGTTTACTTTTACCCCTCATATTTATTAAATATTAATAGAGTGTTTTTAAAACTTTATTCACTTTGTGTGTTTTATGTACTTAGGCAGTATGCTTATATTTTTCTGCCAGGGTTACCTCAATGGTTTTTTAGTGAATCTTGTTCTGTTATAATCATGCCTGAGAATGTGGCCAGCTGGAGTAATTTGTCTGTCGCAGTTTTTGTAAATTAAAGTCCTAAACAAATAAATGTTTAATCTGTAGTTGATCTAAACACTTGTCTTTATTCGGTGTCACAACATTCAAATTCATCAAGCATGAAGACATGTTTTATTTCAAATAGTCGAACGTTTTATTTTGAATAGTCGAACGAGAGGACTTCGTCAGAAATTTAAAAAAAAATCCAGCTTGTAAAGGGATATAAGAAAACATTTTTACAATAGAGTTGTTACTGAGTGGAATGATCTACCAAATTATGTTGTATATTCAAAAAGAGTAGAAATATTCAAGAAGAAACTCGATAGTTATTGGATACTGGTGAAAAATTAGTAAACTTTTGTACCAACTCTGCTAGGCCTCTCGCTTATTGTTGGTCGACTATTTTTACATTTTTATCTTTGTAATTGACTTTGTAATTTTGTATTTGTAAATCTACCGAATGCGTGTTGTATTATTTGCCCTTTCGACTCGTATTTTCCTTATAAACCAGCGTATAAGTCATAAGCAATTCAACAAACTTCTAATTAAAAACGACTCAATTTAACCTTAAAAATATTAACAAACACAAATTTTTTAAATGTGTTATCATTTTCCAATGGTAAGATGGATTTAAGTCAAATTTACTCAACTAAAAAAAAGGAAAAGTTTTCTTCGTTTTCTTTTACAACTCTAAAATAGAGTGGGCGAGTGGGGAAATAGTGTATTTAGGTTCTTCAGGGTGAAATTTGATACTTTCTAGGCAACAAAGTTCAAAGTAAAAACACTATTGATAGGAATCGTTGACTTACTCCTTCTGGGTTGTACTTCGAGAGCGGACCTTCTTCCTTAAACTCCTGGAGGACATCGGATAACTTCTTCGAGGAATCTGAAACATAAGAAAATACATGAAGTATTGACAAAACATTTTAACTATTAAAATTAATTTCCTGTAACAATCAAACTGAATGCTTTATTCCCCCGTAAGTAGAAAGTTTTCGATATAATCTGGAAGAAAAACACATTAAAATCAGTCAATGCCAAGTTTAAAATTGATTTCAAACTTAAAAATAAATACATAATATCTTTGCACGATAGTTTTGAGTTGCACAAAGAAATCAGGTCCTAATTTAATTATAGTAAAAACTTCTTCGCGTCTTTAAGATGGCTGATCTTTCTTGATAATGAAAGTTATGTCAACTAGTTTTGACAGCCTGCCTTATATTTTCTTTTCAAAGCTTAGAGAATTGACGTCAAACTTCCGAAAATTCCTGTTTATCGCATAAGGCAGAGAGAAGCCATTAGAATAATTACTTTTTGAATAAGATGCGTATTACTTTATAACGTAACTGACATTTTTATTCAGTTTTAAGAAACACTGACAGATGAGTGGTAACTGAGTGAAAAGTGTATTTAATTACTACACATTTAAAATATAAGCCGATTTATTTACAAGGCTGGGATAAATATATTAGTTCAATGTAACAACAATCTAAAATACGAAAGCATAAATAGTGTTTTGTTAATTATTGTTAATGAATATTTTATAGATCAATAAGTATTTAGCGTTATTAAGAGTGCACAACTAATTAAAATAATTCAAGCTTTGGAAGTACATCTGTATTAAATGGCATAATACATCCTAAAAAATAATTTAAAAATTAATTGTACTAGTAATTTATGCTAAACGGTCTTTATGCAATGTTTTCTTCAATTTATATGATTTTAAAAGCATTACTTTTACGTAATTTAAACAAGTAGGTTTGTAACAGAAACTGTCACTTACAACTGATTGCACACAAAATTCCCCAAACAGCGACAAACACAACATTTAGTTTTAAAACAAACTTTTAAACTTCAAAATGAGAAAAAAATATTTTGCATCGAGAATTCAATAACTCTTACTTATCGCTAGCTAAATTTATAGTATTTCGAAGAATAAATATGTAACATTGCTCATACTTAAAAAAAAGTTGAAGAAAATTCATATATACTTAAAACTTTGAATCGATCTCTATCACCTTCAAAACATTACTAAACGGATTGATTTTTATTTTGACCATTTAAAAAACGAAAGGCAATGTAAATATCGCGCCAAAAGGAAAATTAGTATTAAAACGTGACCTTATGACGTCATTACGAATTGATTTATGATAATTTTTTTATTTAATATAAATAAAGTTTCTCGTGTGATTGTTGTCAGTTTCAATGGTTATTTAATTCTATTGGAAGTGGCCTTCTTATGCTTTTTAAATGATTGTTAAATTTTTCACTTCTAGCTTTTCCACTACGTTTATATCGTAAAAAGTGGAAGGTATTATAATCGTTCAGTCCGTCCGTCTGTCACCCACTTTCACAAAACGAACCGCTAGTCTCACAAACAAGTGGGATACGTCATTTTGAAGAAAAAAATCAGATTAGGCTACATTCCAAATTTCATTAAAAAATTCAAATTAGAAGTTTATTTAAAATTTTGATAACGAAAAATTTAATCTACATTAAAATAACATGGAAATTTCATTTTTATTCAATATTTTCACTGTTGCCATTTCGTTAAACGTACGAGAAACTTTATTTAAAATAAAAATAAAACTTTTGAAAGAATATTTATTTATGTGATATAATTCAGTTTGGATTGTTGTAATATCACGATAGAGTTTTTTGATGGTTCATTATATATTTATGAAGAAAGATGCATAGAGAATTCTAACTTTGCACAAAAAAAGTGCAAAGTTTCACTTATTTTTAAAGCATAAATTTTACTACTTATATATTTTTCTAACTGTAATAAATTTAACAAACTATAAATAACAACTGAATTTTTGAAAGACATGTAAATGGGAAATTGTGGCGACTCAAATATATTTATTAAAAAATAACATCATTGTTCTTCGAACTTCAAACAAATTTAGCAAACGATAAAGTCTTATTAATTCTGAGAAAGAACGAACGGTGAAATCAGTTAATTTTGGCGCTGAAAAGTTTGAATTACAACTAGCTAAAGGCCCGTTTGGCGAATTTCTTTCTGTTGTGTATACATAGTTTGTTTCCTGTTGAGCACAAATGTTGTATGGAAACGGTTTAAGTGACAGATTCTGTAACAAACCTACTTGTTTGGCTTATGACACTTGTCTAACTAGCATGTGTAGTTTGGGCTATGAAAGTGGTAGATTAATGGACTGACGGAGATAGCGTTTATAAAAGCTTCCACATTTTAAACGTAATGTGGAAGCTAAAACTTCAGGAATGCCATATATTCAACAAACGAAACAAAAATTTAATGCATCATCCTTTTATAACTATGTTAAACCTTTAACAAGGTATCAATCATAGATATCCGGAATACTTTCAACCATGATTTACACAACAAAATAACAAATATGAATGAATGAACTACTCGGTGACATTTCCACACCGATTTTTCCATTTCGCTTGAGGCCATGTCGGAATCCATCACAATCGGATATCATTTCCGATCGGGAATGGGAGAGGCATATCCGGGAATAAATCGGGGATGAGAAAGAAATAAAAGCACGTCGTTTTGTACCTGTTTGTGGAAACCCCAAAGATTTTATGTTACGGAATATTAAGATGTGTTTGGTTTTATTGTATTATATTTATTTTAATATATAAATAGTTGTAAAAAAGGTGCAATTAATCACAGATATATATTCTTATACATATTTTTGGGATAGGTTTGAGTTTGGTTTAAGTAATGTTTCCAAGTGCCTTCTTTTAGATTTAATGATCTAAATAATTCACTGATAAGTGGTAAGGTTAATACTTAGATGTCATCCAACAAAAAAGTTAATTGACTTCAAAACTTAAGACCATAAACAAATTTATTAACATTAGCATGACAATCGTAAATTTAATTTGAAGAAGTTGACAATGAACAAGTACCTATACCTTAGATATCTATGAACAACCTATCTCAGTTATACTTTGAATAATGTGAGTTTTCAAACTAAACCCTTCAATTGAAATCGGATCAACTTTGTTGGACTTAGAAAGGGTTAATGTGTGTCTAAATTAGTACTTATGAAGTTAACATTAAAAAGAAGAATGATCGGGATATATTGCTCTTAGGTGTTTCGCTTCAATCGTCAAACAGTTGCCCAAAACTCGTGTGACATTCACTGTGATGTTTATATAAAAAACCACAACCAACATTAATCTTTTCTTTGTAATAATCACAAAATAACTTTTTAAAAATTTATTAAAGTAAGTTTATAAAAGTAAATTAATTATTTTATAATGGTTGATTTTTTATATATGATTCCCTTCCCTTTTTTCACATTAAAGAAGCAAGTTAAAATAAAATTCTAAAAAAAACCCCTACTCCTACTATAATGATATATAAAAATGTTCCTTATAAACGACGTAAATATTATAACTGCAACAGTAAGAAATGATGGAAATTCAGAAAAAAAGATGGTTGTGTAGCAGTTGAGACTTTCCCTTGATGTCGAAATGCTGTCAAGGATTTACCTAGAGAATTTTCTCCCAATATGTTAAAAGTTGAGGATCTTGTGGAACTTCAGAAGCAATAACGTTATTTTTGGAAAGTGGAGAAATTCTAAAGAAAGGATTGAGTTGGGGATTTGACCATCGGAACTGTTTTTTTTAGATAAGAAATGTTAAAAATATTATAAAATATATATATATTGGACTTTTATTGATTTTATGAAGACGTGTCATTATCAATTTATTTAAATTGAGTATATTGAAGCTAGTTTTTAAATAAAAAATTTTCAGATTTAAACCATATTAACAATTGGAGAGCTTATGGAAGAACGTGCTAAGTAATATTTTTGAAAAAAATTGATTTTTGAGTCAATGAACAGATTATTCCATCCTTAAAAGATAAAAAGTTTCCCCACTTTCAGAAACTTAAAGTGAAGTATATTTTTTAACAGTTTGAAAGTACCGTTTTTTAAGAATTTAAGTGCAAGCTAAAAACTTCAAAGCTATCATTTTCTCGTTTTTTAGCTTCCACACTACGTTTATAACATAAAAAGTGGAAGGTTTTATAATCGTTCAGTCCGTCTGTCTGTCCGTCACCCACTTTCAGAGAACGAACCGTAAATCTCACAAACAAGTGGGATACGTCATTTTGAAGCAAAAAAGCAGATTAGGATACATTTCGAATTTCATTAAAAAATTAAAATTAGAAGTTTATTAAAAATTTAAATAACTAAAGATTTAATCTTCATTGAAATAACATGCAAATTCCATTTTAATTCAATATTTTCACTGTTGCCATTTCGTTAAACGTACGAGAAACTTTATTTAAAATAAAAACTTTTGAAAGAATATTTATTTATGTGATATAATCATAGATATCATAGTTAAAGTATTAGATTGGCTGATCACGTGACCTCCAATGTTAACGACGGGATGCGCATGGAGGCTTTTTAACAGGGCAAAATTGACAGTGTTGCTGCCACTTTAAGGAGAAAAATACTACGAAAAAATACCATTTATTTCTAAAATTACAAAAAAAAACTAGAAAAGGATTTAAAGTCACTAAAAAGATTCCAAAATGCAGCTAGTATTTTTACGATATTTTTTTGTAATTTTAGAATCATTCTAAAATACTAATATCGTAAAAATACTAGCTGCATTTTGGAATCTTTTTAGTGACTATAAATCCTCTTCTAGTATTTTTTTTTGTAATTTTAGAAATAAATGGTATTTTTTCGTGGTATTTTTCTCCTTAAAGTGGCAGCAACACTGGGAATTTTGCCCTCTTAAAAGGCCTCCATGCGCGTCCCGTAGTTAGTATTGGAGGTCACGTGATCAGCCAATCTAATACTTTAACTATGATATCTATGGATATAATTCAGTTTGGATTGTTGTAATATCACAATAGAGTTCTTTTGATAGTTCATTATATATGTATGAAAAATATGCAAAGTTTCGCTTTTATTTTTAACGCATCAATTGTACTAATTATATATATTTCGAACTTTAAATTAATTTAACAAACTTTAAATAACTGAATTTTCGAAAGAAATTTAAATGGGAAATGGTGGCGACACAAAGATATTTATTAAAAAAAGATTACATCATTTTCTTTGAACTTCAAACAAATTTAGCAAACGATTAAGTCTAATTATTTAATCTGAGAAAGAAGATTAATGAAAATAGTTAATTTTGGCGTTTAAAAGTTTGAATTACAAATAGCTAAATACCCTGTTTGTTATTAGAATTAAATCACCAATGCCATCGCAACAATCGCTCGAGAAACATTCTTTTAGACAATAAATTAAAATAAATTTATTTTTGCGACATCGATCAGTTTGAAATGACGTCAAATATATTTCACTACGAGACTCTTTGTATGTTGATATGAAATATTTTCATTCTATTTAAAAGCGAGGAATATTACATATTTATTCTTTGAAATATTAATTTTTGCAAACGATAAGTAATAATTATTGAATTTTCGAAATAAAAAAAATGAAACTAGCCAAATATAGCGTGTAAATGTTTAATATAGAATTAATGCTGTGTTTGACGCCTTTTTACCTGTTTAACACAACTGTTGTGTGGAAGCGGGTTAAGTGACAGATTCTGTGACAAACGTACTTGTATTTTCTTTCCACTTAGCACTTCAATCAATTACCCTTTTAACGACTTGAACCCCAAAACACTCAAAAATTATAATCTGGGGATCATCTACAAAAATTGCTTCTGAAATCCTTAGATGCCGAAGGGTGAACATACAAGCAATTAAAGGCTTCATTAAAGAGAACTATTTCTTCCGAAAATACTTTCATGCTATTGGATTTTATAATCAAGACCCCATATGCAGGAAACATCGTAACAACGAGGAAACGGCACATCACAATAATTTGAATGTGTTGCTCTTGCCCATACTCGACTAAGTACTCATCATAAATAGTAAAGAGCTACTAAATAGCACTATCAAGGGTCTTATACAGTCCTGCACAAAAGTTTAGACACAGAAGCAATACATGAAAATATCGATAGTATTCATTAATTCCCACTAAATTCTTTTTATAATATATATTTAAACTCGTAAAAAAAAAAGAGTAACAAAAAGAAATTCAGAAAAAATTAAATAAAATTGTCTAACATCAATAAGTCGAAATTTTGCAAAATTGCCATGCCTCAAAAGTATAGACACAAATGTAATGTTTATGCAAATTCTTGAGCGGAAGTGACTGTGTTATCAAAGGGGAGTGTCTCAAAACTGCTATAAAGGGATTGGAATATTTTTTAAATGGGCTCAGAAGCACCGTCATATAGGGATAAATGGCTAGAGGTAATCATCAAAAAAATCTTCAGTGATGAAAAAAAAAAATGGAACCTGGATGGCTCCGACAGGTTTTCTTACTACTGGCATGATCTTCGTAAAGGTCATGTGACTTAGTTTAGCCGAAGTCAAGGCGGAGGGTCAGTGATGGTTTGGGGAGGATTTTCTGTAAACGACAAGACTTCCTCAGCGTTTACAAAGGGGAAGAAAAATTCTGAAAAATACCAGGAATCCCTCGAGAGTAATTTGTAAATGTTGGGGGAGTTTTTATGTGGGCCTAACTGGAAATTTCAACAAGACAACGCCTCTATCCACACATCCAGCTCAACGAAAGATTGGTTTCGAGCCAAAAAAATCACGGTTCTCGATTGGCTTACATATGGCCCCAACTATTATTCTATAGAAATTGTATGGGGAATTCTTACAAAAGTTGTATATGCCATTGGAAAGCAGTATACCAAAGTTTCTAAACTTAAAGAAGTTATTGAAGCAGCGTGGTACGATATCAAGCCTGCAACCCTGAAAAAGCTTTGTGCTTTATATGAAAAAACGTGTTTTGGAATTGATAAAAAACGAGGAAGCTTTATCAACTATTAAAACTTTTCATGTGTTTCCAAAAATTAAAAATAAATTATTTGTGCCTAAACTTATGTGCAACGGATTTTTGTCATTTTTTCTATCTTTGCGGCTACTTCGCCATATATTTCTTTTTTCATTTTCTAAATTTATATTTTTGAATATAGATGTGCATATGTTTAAGTGTAATAAATAATAATTCTCCTCTTTAAATACTAATTTGTAAAACATCATATTTGTGTTGTGTCTAAACTTTTGTGCAGGACTGTAGACTTTATCACTAAAGTAGGTGACTGGAACGAATGGAGCTAGGAAACTTTCTGGGATTTAGTACAAAATGCTACCTAAAGCATAGGTGCTTTATATCGGACAAACCCAAATCAAAGAAGAACAAGAACCCTGTTATTTAAAGGAAATGGTTCATTAATTTATTTAATTTGAGTAAGTTGACGTTGTAATTTAACGCCAGCATGGCGCAATAGGTTAAAGCTTCACACCTCGGATGATACCTTCTTAGGTTCTGTATTCTATTTGCCATATTATAAACTCTGTCATATAAAACTTAAACGGGGCATCCTGCCAAAATATAGCGCCTTGTATATGGGGCTGGAACACGTTAATTCTGCCATGGTTCAGATCCGGGAGCCTGCTCTTTGTCGCTACATGGTTGGGTTCTAGCTGAAGTGTCTGCTTCGTCACTTGACTGCGGATCAAAGTAATGAACCCCGTTGCCAAAATCCATCATGCAGCTCTTGTAGGACGTTATTTTAATCACAAAAGTTTTATTTATTTGAGTTGAAAATATATCGAAAATACCTAATTAGTATTTTATGTAAATAAATTTTTTAAACACACCCTTGCTCTTAAGTCTTTCAATTTATTTTTGCATAGAAAAAAACAAAACAAAAAAAACAGCAGAAGAAGTATCATTTATTTTAATAACATGTCAAAGTAGTTCGTTTTTTAATGTGTCAACTTTAACAAACACCTGCCTGAAGAACTTAATTAAATCTCAAAAAGTCTGCATAGGTAGCTGCTGGGACTTTAAATTAAGAATGATGTGGAATCGCCATTTCAAACGAGTTTTTTCAATTCTTAATTCCAAACAAATGTAGAATTAAAGATTGTGGAGCCAAGCTGAATTAATATCCTGAATCCCAGACATTACAAACATCGGGGCTTGACAGGTAATAATGTTAAGAAAGAACTGACAAACTGCTTTTAATCCAACGTAATTAGTATTCTCTTGAAGAATAGAGGTTTCGGTTCACACTGGGGATTTTCATTTGTGTAATGTTAATAAGTTATGAGTTGAGAATAGATTTCGAAAGGAAAAATATAATATTAAAATAGCAATAATTTTGAACCATAATTATTTATCATTGTCTCGATTAACTTTTTTTTAGCCAGATATTACTTTTCAAAAGCAAATTGTAGAAGGTATTACAATATTTTTTCCTATTTAACATTTTCCCTGTTTGTCACCCACTTTCACAGACAAGTGAAATATGTCAAATTGAAGAAAATGACAAACATAGCTAATTTTCATGTTCAGCGCAACACAAAAAATAAAAAATTATTGAACAACCCAAAACTACTGTATTTTTCAGCACATTTATGTTGTAAATTTTTAAAAATGCCATTTTAACCAACGTAATTAAATAAAAGACAATTCAATATCTACTAAGCGTTCAGTGATTAACAATTCTGCATGTATAATATACAAAAATGTATGTATAAAATACATTAAAAGCATGAAATAAAAGTTGGCAAGAGTAAAAAGGTGCAAGTTTTGAGCATGAAATTGCATTATAAAAGAGACTCAGTACTCCCAAACCGATAAAAATAGTGATGTTTTTGCTGTTTTAAAATACCACTTAAATACTATGGTTTCGCAAAGTTTCAAAAGAATTGGAAAAATATTTTTCCTATAAAAAAACCCTTTTATTCAACTTCACATCCAAACGTTCCACTAACATACAATTCCAATAAATGTTTATGGAATGTTATCATTTTTTTTAAACGTATATTGAATAGAATTAGGGATAAAATAATGAAAAAAGATTTTTTTAATAAAATAAATTTTTAATTTGTATTTTTTTAAATATGAATTTGAGGTATTTACCAACAAAAATATTTTTTTTTACAAAACTATGCTTCGCTTCAAAAAAGCAATAGTTGCGAATGAATCAATACTTTTTGCTAATTTTTTTTTTATCTAAAGTAGAAGTAAAATTTAAATATGCGACAAAATTAAATTAAATTGGAAAATTTAATTACAAAAAATTTATGTATAAAACCGTTTTAGACTATCATATATATTTATAAAAAAATATTTATTCTAATCTCAAAGAATAAATTTGTGTACCGAGTCTTCTTAAATAAGTGTGAAACATTTTTATAAATTGAAATATTCGAAAAGTTTAAATAATTCAAATTTTTAAAAGCATGGGTAAATTTAAAAAGCAGATGTATATTTAAAAATAAGGTGAATATACATATTTCTAATGTTGAAACATTTTATGTTACCCTACGGTTTACTCTTCGACATTAATGTTTGCAATGTATCAATTGATTTGGATGCATTTTCTGGGTTTCCTAAAAGCAGTACATGATGTAAAAAAAATACAGTCGTAAATATTTTTAAGAAATGGTTCCCAAGAGAGTGTGCTAGGAATGCCATAAGAATAGAAATTTTTTAAACAATACCCGCTTTATTAAGAAAAATATCTTCAACTTTGCGCATGATACATGAGATTCATGAAGTAAACAACGTAGATTATTGGTTTAAATAGATTATTCTTACAAATTTACACGTTTCAATGAGACTCAAGACGCTCACACTTCTTTGAACTTCGCGTCGTCAACTTTTAGTTTGTGTTGTGTGCCATTCTGATGAAGATGGGCGTCGTGAGTCCCGTTGAAACATGTAAATATGTACCAATAAACTATTTGCGTTAATAATCTACGTTGTTTACTTCATGAAACTTTTCAAATACATGATTTGCTTGTATTTGTGCAATATTTATTAAAAAAAGTTAAGGTGAGTATCTGATTTGTGTTAATTGTTTTATATATGATGGTAAAATTACAAAGCGAAAAAAAAATTGAACATTTATTTTTGAAGGAAAGATGTCTTACAAATCACTATATCCAAGTTATTAATTTTGAAATAAAATGATACAATATATTACCTAACGTTTTTTGTTAATTTTACACAAAAAATAATCTTCTACATTAAATATGCAGGTAAATATTTAGTTGCTTGTTTTAGTTAAACTCAGTATATGTCAAAAAGAAATTTAAAGAGAGATTTGTAACATTTTTAATATTTATTTTCACATAATCGTCAGTAACTCTCGTATGGCTTGTGAAAAGTAGTTAGAGCATTAAGATCACCACCCCTTCCTCTAAACAGCTCAATCGAAAGAAAACTTGAATTGTTTTAAATCGTAAAACATAAATGATGCATTAAACAATTTTACTTAGCGAGAAAATCAATAGGGTTTATTAAATATGTGAAAAACATTTTTTTCTTTAAGAAGGCAGGAATTGAAATAAAAAGATCGAATTAACATTCGATTGCATTAAAAATGTACTGCAATATGAAGAATAAAAGGCAATTTAATTTTAATTTAAAGAAAACGTGTTGATTTGTTTTATGTGGGAATTGAAGTTTTAAGAATTTTTATTATATTCGGAATGTTTTCGTTTGCTTTGTTGCATTTTATATAGATTGAAGAATTTATTTCATTTATTTCATTACATAATCGAGTCATTGCTTACTTTTCATCGTACATAATTCAATTCCTTGTTGCTTACTAAAATTTTAAGAACGTTATAATTTTTTAAAAAAAACCTTTTTCTTTATCTTTATTTCCAATAAAATAAACATTTTAAAAAATGTATTTAAACTCGACTTGAAAAACAGAGATACTCATAATAACACATGCTTCTAAAAATTACTGGAATAAAACTCGAAATACTAAACTTTTTAAAAATAAAAAGCAAATTACTTTTCTAACTTTTGTTAAAGTAATGTCACAAAATATTCGCAAATAATTAAAAACATTAAAAAGGTACTATTCAAGTTTTAGTAATTCAAATGTTCCAAGAAATCCTAAAAAGTAAAGTAAAAAAAAAAGAAATCAAGTTGTATATAACTATGTTTTGTTCGTAACACATATAGCTTATTTTCTAGTTAAGGATAAAAAAAGGGTGTGACAAACTAAACAATTATATTCTTTGTATTTTTTTTACGTTAAAAAAGTAATACGTACTCTAAAACGTAACAAAAATATAAAAAAATAAATTTCATAGAAAAGAATAACACCCCTTACAACATTTCGGACTTTCGTGACTAACTATTTCGTATGGGAAACAGGACATGCTTAACAGGTTCGAAAAGCTATTTCATAGATTTCACGCCTCACGAAAACATGTGAATAGCCACCAATTTTCGAAACGTGTTGTATAAATGCTTTTCAACAAGTGATATCGTGATATTGAAGAATGATATGATTCACAATGAGAAAAATGACCTTGAATTGCAATCACATTGGAAAAGGGTATTTAAAAATATGATACAAAAAGAAGGTGATGCAGATATCAAACAAAAGGTGGTGATACTGTTTCAAATTATATTCAAGGTTTATAGCTTCCTATAAAATAATAGTATCACATTCTTTTTAAGAGTCTAATTATCGTGTTAAATATTTTTTATTCATGTTAAATACTTTCTGCCTTAAGCATATGGTCATCGTTTATGTATGGCATCGGCCTTTAAATTTACAATTCTTTTAACACTAAGTACCAAAAGTTTTGTTTGCTTACTTATTTGGTTAAAAATTTAACAAAAAACAAAATTATAGAAAAAAAATTGATTGTTCAGTCATAGAGGGTGTGACATAACTTTTATGAATGAACTACTAAATAAATGAGTTCGCATGAGAATATTCAGACCTTATCTTCCCTCCCCCCATATTGAGATTCATATAAATCATGCCAACGAACCCTAAAATTTATTTGTGAATTCTTTTCGTCAAATTTTAGAATCATATATCAGGCTTTGATATTAGTGTAGGAGGAAGAAACATGTACTTCTATAGACCTGCCAACTGTGGTTCTAGTGAGATGTTAATTCAACCAACCTGTCAACTCTTCGAATTTAAATCGGCAATAATCATTTTCCAGATTCCAAACACACCCACCTAGAGAAAGTTTAATGTTTCCCTCTTCGAAAATAAGGCAATTGGTACAGATGACACGGAGATTCAAAAAGTAGTGTAAAATCCTGTTTTACTGGGTTAAATCCGGAGGGTTTTAATTAGTTATTTCTTAATAGACTTATCGAAACTAATACAAAATACCCTTGAAAAAATATTATATTTGTCAAAAGTATTTTTTGAAGTTTTTTTAATATTAATTTAACACATACATAAAACCACATTTAATACTGTGCAACTAAAAATGTATATATACAATCCTTTTATTATTAATATTAATATAATACTATTACTACTAATAATACTATCATTATTACTATTATTTATTACTACTCATCCTACTACTACTACTATTATTATTATTATTGTTGTTACTGCTATTTTACTATTACTATTATTATTATTCATAACAATAACAATAATAAGGTTTCTCCCTCACATTGTATGTAGTCCTGCAGCTGCTGAAACTCGGCAGGCGAGAGCTTTTCCCACTTGAGACTCATGACCGCGGCCGGTTTGTGTGCGGGCATCTTTCGACCAGCGTCCTCGCTTCGCGTCTCTCAGCACCGCCACAAGCGGGCGCCCAGCGGGTCCGGCGGGCTCTTCTCGGGTTGGCGCATCTTGGCCTGCTGGGAAAGAGTCACAGTCAGTGAACTGGTTGGACACATACAGAAGGAGTAGAGGCTCAGTAGCCCAAAAATAATAATTCCACAAAAATAAAAATAGCAATTTTTTGTTTGTTCGTTACGTGATTGCAAAGCATTTGGTTGTAGAGTTTTCGCCAAATGCCTGAAATTAGGGTATTTTCGTCTTTTCTTCTGTATTAAGATTTTTATTCTAAAGTATATATCATTATTATTTAATTTTATGTAATTATGGAACAAACAAAATAAGAAAATTTACACCTTCAATTTTTTTTTTCAAAAATGAAAACTTTGCTTTGCGAGCAGGTGCTAATTTATCAAGCATGACACTTTTTCTTTGCCAGTGATGGGGATTTTTAGAGATTAATTGAAACAAGTGGCTACTGATCTTCCTTTTGGAGCACATTACATTAAAAATGTCTTTTTTGCAAACTCTTTTAAACAAATAAATAATTCAATGTCCCATTACTTCATAAATCCATTAAAGATCTACTTGAGAAATGCATTAATACCTATTTACCAAGTAAATTTTCATTAAATTTTACCTTATTTGTCTTGAAAGAATTTTTAAGTATTATAGTCTTCCCTTATAGTAAATTTGGTTTATATGGAGGAGATAATTTAAAGCAGAAAGCCTAGTTTTGAAAAGCAATTATTTCTACCTATATATAACTATAGTCTATAGTGAGCTAAAACCCCATACAGAAACCCCAAAAATTTCAATACTCCTCAATATATACCCCTCAAAACCCCTGTTTTCCAAAAGAGAAATGTTTTCTCCACTTTCCGAGTACACAATTCCTATCTTTCCCGACCATTGTATCCACGATTGATCACGGAGTCGGAAACAACAAAGACAAATGCCTCTTGCCACCCTATCTCACAAAGATCTGTCGCTGATAGAATGTATGTTATTTTATTCTTTATTTGGTCAACCTTTCTAGGACATGCTCGATCTTATTTAATTTATGGAATGGAATGACGTGTCAGTTGGATTTATTGGTTGAAAATGTAATTTGGTGTTACTAAATAAGGGGGAAATTCGTTTGTTGTGGTATGTCAAGTGAAAGTTTGTTTCTTTTGTTTAGAAGATTAGTCTTTTTTGGGGTAGGTTTTTTGTCGGTATTTATCGTAAAAACTATAGTGAACTTATTCATAGATGTAAATGAAATTACTATATTAGACAAAATGCACATAAATTTTAAACAAACAATTTTACCCGCATTGTTGTAATCTCTTGGACAATCAGAAGAAGAGCTAACTATTGTGTTAAGAAGCTTCTATAGCAGTGGTTTCCCAGCTTAGTTCATTTACCTTATTTCGGTTTAACCTCGTGCAAAATTTAACACATTAAAATTTATAAACTAATTTGTTTTAACAAGAATTGTATCCTATCAAAAAGAAATGAAGAAATTTAAATAATAAGCTGGTTTTGAAATTAATCTAAAAATTTAGAAGCATTTAGTGTATTGTAAATGGCAACTGTCAGAAACAGTGATATTACTGTTCGGAACTTAATGCTGTCATGAATGTGATAGATATGACACTTTATGCTATCAACAAAGGTAGATACGGATGCATTACATTTTATACACGAATAATTTAAGCCAATAATATATTTTTGTTGAAAGCACTATCGCGCCTAAGCAGCAACACTGTAAAAATGAGGTGTTCTCCCAGCTGTATGGAGTACCGTTACCAAATTTAACGAGTAACGTTCACAATTTTATTTAACCCGTTAAAATGGTAGCAGCAAGTGATAGCAAGTGATTCCACCAATTTTACGGGAGTCCTCTATCTTTTACTTTTACGGCGTAACGCTACACAACGCATTTTACAGTGAAGGCGTAATTCCAATCTTTCTTCGGTATTGTTGCCTACGATTGATTACAAAGTCGGAAGCGAAGCAGATAAATGCCGCTTGCTCCCTTATCTAGCCCAGATAAGCCGCTGATAGAATATGTGTGTTTTTCCGGGTTTCCATTAGTTCCGCTGATGTCAGAAGACATTTCTGTAACATACTCAATCTTCTTTGACTTACGAAATAAATTCCGCCTAACGGTGACCGTACTGATGTCTTTTGCGAATTGGCTTAACAAATATTAGGGATGAATTTTTTTTTGGTTTCTTTGTGAATCAATATCTATCAGAAAGAGCATAAACAACTATCAAATTTTTTTAATTTAAATTTAAAGAGTTTTTTTGCAGATAAATATATTAGTCAATTTAGATTTGAAGTAATTCCAAAAAAAAAGGTGTGAGATTAGATATCAACCACACTCAAATAAGTAACAATGAACATATCGATTGTAATGATTGAAAAGGAATAGTTTTATGCAAAAAAAAACTTAATTTTGGTTTAATTAAACTAAACGAAAATTAAGTTTAGTTAAACCAAAATTAAGAACTCTACCAATGTTTATGGATTTTAAGCATTTTCTATTAAAATTTTTCACAAAACCGTACTGGATTTCTATAATTCTATTTTCCCTTCTAAAAGTATATTTTAAGCACGTTTTATACTGTGGCACTTTGTTTCAATTTTTATTAATGGAAATAAATTATTTTTTTAAAATCAAACACAATCCAACGCATCCCAGATGCATTTCCATTGTACTACGATCCAATGTAATATCTCACCAAAAAAACACATTTGGCTATTGACTGAATTATGCACTTAAAAACATCCTTTCAGAATAAATCACACCGTTAATTTATTGGAAACTTTACATTCATTGCATTTATATATAAAAAAACTTAACTAATTTAGTTTGACAAAATAGTTAAAAGTTTTTTATGCAAGCACGAGCCTCAATGAGCTAAATAAATATTTAAAACTCACTGTGGCGTTTCTAATATTTATTTTAGAACACTCTAAAAAAGACTTATTTAAATAAAATCGGGGGTATGGTTTTTGTTTCATGCTGACTACACTGTAATAAAAAAATAGTGGAACGGTGGAACGCTACGAAATAATGTTACTTCGTAAACACTATGGCAACGCACTTTGCTGTCTTCCACCGTGTTTACTAGGTACGTTCCATCAAGTTTTACAGTGTACAACATCGACACTTTTTTAAAAATTGTTCTTTTCAAAATTTACTCTGGTAGAGTTAGGAAAAGATCTTTCGCTAGTTCACTCTATACTTACGTATATAATACTACAGATGCTTGCTTATCAATTTTACCAACTAATCTATCACAAGAAACTTCAAATGTGTCAAGACGAAATACCAAAGTTAATTGTGTTTACCATAAAAACGTAATAATCGTACATACATACTGGAATAATTAGATGTTTTATGGCGTAGCGTCGTAATTGGTTTGATTACATTCCAAAAACGCTTAGGCTCCAGATATTCTCCTCAGTATGATCATGATACTACCGGGATAATGTAAACATATGCCCTTTCGAACCCTTCAATCTATGAAATGCCCTGATCCTTAGAACAAAACTCCAAATATGACTTACTCGAATAACCCTTTTAGGCCTAGGTTTATCCTGGTATAACTTCTAATAAACGGGTTAAGGATGTGTACGGAGCGCGACATATCTTTTGGTCGGGGTGAGCGGTCAATGTTTGTTTAACCAAGTTACACTTCTAATGACATATTGAAAGTTTATGTAGCTTCATGAACTAACATTTTTTATTTTCTATTTTCATTTTCTGTTAATTTTATTTTAATTTTTGTATTTAAATGCGACACCCTTTGAACCATTTAAATGTTAGTAACCCTGGTCAAACCAACATAGCAATTTCTCTAAAGAAATTCCCATTCTAATGTCTTTTGTCGATTTAAAAGCGGGTTTGTTGTGTGCTCATTGAACAAAGTTTTGCATAAAAAGACTTAAAATGCATCGTTCTTTTTTTCTTAGAAAAGATAACAATGCCGAATAATTCAATTTATTTAGGCGTTTTTGCAACGATATGGGTGCGTTTTGTTTGTAAATGAAGCTTGAATAAAGTTTTGTGAAAGTAACTATGAATACAAATTTTTTAATGTCTTTGTTGCATTGCTATCTTTCATTCGACAACAATTTGGTTTGTTTATCGCTTTTTGAAAATCAACTTTGAATAAAGTACATGTACTTTCATTTATTTTCTGAGGGTTTCTTTTACTATAGAATAAGACTTTTTTGTTCTGTTATCCAAAACTTTAAGACTATCAGAGTAAAACAACTTTTTGTAAAGGAAAACGCATAATTTACTAGAACTTTAAGTGATAAATTAAGTAATTCTATATACGACTTTATACAATAAGACCAGTAAGAATAAATATACAAACTAGAATTAAAAATAATTAGACATTATTTTCGAAGTGTTTTGTTGGGTTGTTTATGTATGAAATTTTATATTATCGACGAATTGGGGTGACACGGCAGTATCAGCAAACAAGCAAATTCCAGGGATGAACCAAGAAGTACATGAGATTCAACAAATATTGCAATGAGAATAAATGAAACTTTTGGCAGGTGGTGAAAATGGCCAGATATTTGAAAAATTGGAAAAAATCTGAGATTAGAAAGTCATGTAAATCCATCTATCATAAAACCACGAAACCAAAAAGAATTAAAGAATTGAGCAACTCAAAGGTCCATAAATCTCGATTCAAATGTATGGTTTTGCACAAAATTGTTGACTAAGTATGAAAATGAAAGACGCCGAGACTGGTGGATAATCTTTGATTTACTAAATTGAAGGAAAAAACATTGAAGGAATTATGAGTCTATTGGCTTCTAAGAAAAATGCTATAAGTTAGTTAAGTAAAGCCTGCCTGAGCCTATTGGCCCTGAGGTGGTGCCAAGCTCTATTTCTGCAGTCTTTGGGCCTGAGTTACTAACAATTGTCCATGTCGAGTGAATGGTTTGGAGATGAATCCCAAGTTAGCTTCCCAAGCCAGTTTAGTGCTCATTTATCGACCTTGGAAAGTTGAGGTCAGAGTTAACACATGACTCAACATGACCCGTATAAGAACCAGGGTTGTCAGAATAAAAGCGCTGAAGGCTACATCATCGGGCCACGACAAAACTAAATGCTATAATAAATTAAATTTCCTACAAAAATAACAAAATGTGCTCAATTTTAAAAATGTCAAATGCGTATTAGGCCTTGGTTCCATCGAATAAAAAACTACATAACCAATTACTATTTAAGCTACCTTTTTTGTAATCCCAAACACGGGTGCAATATTTAATTTTCTATTTTTGTTTTACCTCCTATCTTTAAGGGTAATCCTATTACTTGATGACATTTTGAAAGATTTCCTTTTCGATTTCCTATTCGCCTTAGAGATTATAAATCGAGCTTTAAGTCCCCATCGCTCTTAGTTAAGTCCCTATTCATCAGTGGACTGACTAATTTATGACTTTGAATCTCCCTGAGACTTGTTTAAATAATCTTATTTTATTGATCTTATATTCAAGAGATTTGACCTCTGTAAAATAGGTTTGTTTTTATAGGATTTTGTGTAAATTTTTAGAATAATTGTATTTTTTTTAATATTAAAGGATAAGTATTTTTTTATGTAAATTAAATTTAATACTTATCAGATTTTTACATGTAATTTCTTAAGACTCTTAACCTTTTTTAATAGATAAATCAGTTTGACCTTTCTCAGAAACATAAATTGTCAAATGGTTTATTCTTAATATTTTAAACCATTTTTTAATTCTTAATAGAATAAAATAATTGCAATCGTTGATATAGTTAAGATTGTAACTCTCTCTAAAAGATAAATTTATAATCCTTATTCAACAAAAAAGGATTTTGTCAATGACTAGAATTTTAGATACAGAATGATTTGCTACTATTTTATTATGCCAAATCTTTCAGCTATAATTCCATCAGAAACTGTCTTGCTACTCATTTTAATATAGATAAAAATTCGGCATAATAACAAAAAGTACTTTAACAACATTTGAATTTTCTCATATTTTTCTATAACGGTATTATCTTTCGTCTTGCTAGTTTTCTTTTGCGATTTTACAAAACCATCTGAAACCAATACTTATTTCAATTCATCCACGCTCGTCACAAACTTTGCATAGAACAGAAATAGAAATGAAAATAACATGCAATTGCGATCGATGGGAAAGCAATAGGTATACAAATTTGTGGAAAATATGGCAAAATTTACGATTTAGAAAATGTTTTGTAGTTTAATATTGGTTGTATGTAGTATTTCTTTTACGTTACTAATTTAATTTCTTATAGTGCGTTTTGTTTCTTTTTTGAAAACTGAAAAAAAAACTACTTGGTAAATAAAAAAAAAACGAAATCATCTTAAATAATCGAATGTGTAGGGGGAACTAGGGACATTTTACCCATAAGGATACATGACCCAATGCCTTTTTCTCAGCAATGGAAAAGTTTTGTGAGTTGAAAGTGGCATCACTTTTTTCCTTTCAACTAGCTCACATGGTGAAAAAAACGAGCTGAACCATTGCGTTTGTGTTAAGTTATGCGAAGAAATACGTTTTCATGCACTGAAAGTAAATTTTTGAGGCCGTAAGATTTTTTGGTCTACATTTTTTGTTTAAAGGAAAGGTTTTTTCAATTAGTTACTTGTTTAGTTCATGCTATTAACTACAGTTACGTGCATAATAGTGCTAATGTAATTATTCGCAAATTACTTTGTTTTGGGGTTAATAAAAAAAAAGTGCAACTAGAGATAATTGACCTAAGCCAATTAGGGATATGTGACCCAAGTAAACAACACAAAAGTAGACAGAAGTAGACCAAGTAATTTTTAAAAAAAATCACGGGAGTCCCAAAAGTAAATGACTGGGTTCTTAACGAAGTATAAGGTTTGTTGGGAAGGTACAAGGTAATTTTTTTTTAACAAGCTTACAATTCAATATGCAGAAAATATCGATGGAAAATGTTTTGGCAACTATTGCAGGTAATACTACAGAAAAATACTAACCTATATTGTGTACTACTTTATGAAGTATAAATTATCTGCATTTACACATTCATAAATAGTGTTTTTTAAAAGTTACAAGCAAAAAAATTCGAGTTGGGTCATTTGTCCCTAGTTCCTCCTATGTATATTTCAACTCGCATGCATAGTTATACATTAATCTGTAAAATTGTATCTTATTTAAAACTTTTAAAAACATAAAATATATTATCAAACTGTTTAATAGCCAAGTACTTCAAAAATAGATTTTTTTATGTGTTACAAAACATACAAAAACTGTTATTTACTAATTTTTTTAATAAGCGAAAATTAAATTTAAGCATTCATATCAACCCATTTTCGTTAAACTCCTTGTGCAATGAACTTCCAAGCAAGCTGAGTGCTCATTTATCGACCTCGGAAGGTTGAGGTCCGAGCAAACACATGACTCAACACGACCCTATACGAACCCAGGTGGGTATAAAAGCGCAGAAGACTACAGCATCGGCCCACGATGAAAATAAATGCTATAAGAATAATAGAATTCCCTACTTCTCAATTGAATAACAAAAAATAAATACAATCATACTTTTTAAAAAATAACAAAATGTGTTCAATTTTCAAACGTCAGCATAGTATTTTAAATATTTCTCCTCTGAGAGTAAAAGCCAATTTTTAAGCCCTTTTATTAAAATAAAAGTTGTATATGTAAAGGAAATAGCCAGATTCAAATACGTCATTTAAAGAAATAAAATATCGATAACCTACTGTGAAATTCTCTAGTGTAACTTCAATGTGTCAAGTTCTTGTTTCACAGTGAGAGTCTTATGGATATTGAGAGATTTAATTAAATTTCTGTCGCCTGGATAGAACGTAATATCCGTCGTTATCACGACAAAAGTACACTTTCACGAGTAGATATACTCAGGCGACAAAGTATACAAATATTCTGAACTCCGTGGAAATTTGCCGATCTAGACAAGTATTAGTGCTGAATTCGTCGGCTTGTTTGCTCATCTTAAGCTGGGAATACGAATTAAAGTTTTCTAAAGGAAGTAATATGGTGAAATTTACAGTTGTTATAGTTTAAGTTAAAAGTTTGGGAAAAATTGAAATGGCAGAACATAATTCATGTGAAAAGTAAATGGTTTTAAGGTCACTGGTTTGCTCAAATTAAGCTCTGAATACGAAGTTAAAGTATTCTAAAGGAAAAAATATAGTCAATTTAAATTAAAAGCTAAAACAGTTAGGTTAGGTTAATAGTTTTTGAAATAAGATAAAAAAAAATTAGATGACAGAAAATAATTCATGCGAAAAGTCAATGGTTTTGAAAATTCACATATAAGGTTAACAAAGGAGAAGATATGTCATTTTTTAGGAAATTTAAATTGCTTGTCAACAACAAGAAGGTGAATAACAATGAAAACTGCCCCAAATTACTTCAAAATTACTAAATTCGAATGTGTAATACATTTTTATTAAATCTATCAAACATCCAGTCACTGGGATCAAATTCATCATACAGCACTTTTTAAAAGAAAACATAACTCAATTGAAAAAAACAATACCATAAGAATAAGATAAGAATGTATGATATAATTTAATATATATATATAAATTAAATTGCTATTAGTTGGCATTACTAATTAAAGAATTATCACAAATACGAAAAAGTACGTTACCTGGAATGTTCTTTAATACTGTTTTCACAATTCAGGAATTATAAAAGTTTCCTGAAAGAAAAAAAATATATAATTGATAAAAATTATCACAATATCAGTCGAAACTTCAAAAATAAGCACACACACATAACAATGTATCAAATAACCAAACTAGAATGAGAAATATTTTCTGCAATTAGATACATCATTTAATAAACAGTAAAAATACATTGAAACTAAAAGACACATTTTTCCTATCAATATGTGATAACCTACATCTCTTTTAATGAAATTTGATAACAATTACAGAAAATGATATTTTGATCATATAATTAAAAATCCTAACAAGAATCGGTACTCAAACCCACACACATGTCAAATTAAGTATCGTAAATCGACATTTTTACGACGTGATTCGCAACATAGCAAAATGTTCATTTTTCAGATAAAAGATTCATTAGAAATTCCATTATCTTTCGAGCTTACGAGTGAGAATAAGTATCTAAAAAAATAATGTTACGCTTCCTCTACATCTCAGTTTAAATATTTATTTAGTTCTAAAATACATTATCGTCACATCTGTGTTTCGGATTATTGGATTAAGGTGATGTGGAAATGAAACATGTAGCATCTGAATATTTATAGAATCTTTGCTTTAGTATGACTAAATAATAAGTGAAACTTAAAGTTTTCCAGAAAATTTGGATTAAATATTTATAACTCAAAGCCACATTCCGATAATAAAATATGTGTTGGGTATGAAATTAATTTAAGGATCCCATTAATCGGTGTTCGCAAGTAATAATAGTTGACATTTTAAGCTTGGTGTATTGTTACACTTTTCATTAATAAAAATGTCTGATCAATCTTCCAGCAAACGCATAAAAACCATAAGATTTCTTAAAAAGCACCTCTTTATGCAAGAATAATAAAAAACGTCTATTAATTTCCTTTCCATATATTTTTGTTCTATATCCTTAGTTTTTCAGCATAATTATTCATAAAATGCTTCACCACTTCTTAAGAAAATTAAAATTCATAGTCTCATCTTTTTCATCTATTAGTTTATTTATTTATTTAGATTAATTGTGAAAATAGAAAACCTATTGTAAAGAACAACGTGTTATGGATATTAAAATGAATTGGTAATTTTCCCTTGTAGATACTGTAAGGTAAATGTATGGAGATTAAAAATGATTACAATTATTAGGTAGGAACCTGTTTAACAATGTGTATAACATTTTAAACATCTTTAAAAAAAATATTTGTTAGATTTATGTTATCATATTAATATACATAGATGGATATTGTAGGCATGTTTCAATAGAACTAATTGCTTAAACATTTTGTCGACTAATTAAAATAACAAAAGCAAGCACATTTCCGACAGCAGTTTTCATGCATTACATATGTTATACGTTGCGCTCATGTGGGGTGCCGCTAACTAGAAACTATAAACAAAAAATTAATCCAAAGTAAAAGAGGGCAAGTTTTAAGAAGTTACGAAATATTAGAAAATTAATTGCCAAAATGAAATTGAAATGTTGATTTAAGGTTTGATTTCAAATATTAAAGTTTTGTGTTAAAGTTTTGTGAATTATAAAAGTTTATGCTAGTTTATACTAAATTAGATTAGCTGTAAGCTTAAATAATAAAATGAAAAGATTCAACATGAATTTTCTAAGATATAATTAGATAACAAAATAGATTTCAGCAAATTTGAATCATGTAGTTTCCATTTACCAGTACAAATAATGAAACTAATTTAAAAGAATTGGTCAATGAATGTCATGCACTGGTATTTTCTTCTAAGGGAATACAATAGTTACTCCCCTCCAAAAATAACTCCTACATCTATTCAATTTTTCAATGTTTCTACCTAGATATTTTTTCATTTCAACAAACTATGTTTGGGGAAAACAAAGCGATTTCGGAAGAATTATTGGCAGGCCTGACAGTTGTTTGTCAAACTGTTTCGACCTTTTGTACACATAAGAAAACTCATAAAAGGCCATATGGGTGTAGTTTATAAAAAGAAAATTGTTTTACTTTCAGAGTTACTTGATTTAATTGAGATAAACCGTTCGATCGTACAAGCGAAATGAAATCTATTTTTGATTCCAAATAATCGATAACTTGTAAAAATAAAACGTTGATTTATCGTCAGAAGGTAATTATTTAACTAGATATATTGATTGCAATCGTAAAGTACGTTTGACCAAAGAAAAAATGTACCTAGCAATAATACAATCATTACAAAATTAAAGAAAAATGCATCTTATTTAATTATTAAATGCCAAGTGTATTTTTATATAATCACTTAAGATATTATTTAAAAATAATAAAATAAAATGAAAACTATGTCAACTTAGTTTATTAAGCATCATAACTAGTTTTAAAATAAAAACAATCAAATACAAAAAATTTTTTTAGTTCATAATCTTTTTATTGTACAGAGTATAAAAATATTTGAAAACAATATTTAATTTTATAAAAATGCAACGGATTTCAACAAAATATATTTTAATGAAATTTGCATAGAATTTTTCATTTAAATTATTTTCCTTTGCAATTTAAGAAATCGGGTTAAAACTTTAGTGTTCATTTGTTTCAGAAAAAAATAAATCTATGTAAATGAAAAATAAAACTTTTCCATAAAGACTAATAAGTCAAAAATAAAAAATACTAATCTCCTTATACGAAATATTGTGCAAATAGAAATCCTGTTTTTAATTAACTTGCATTGAATTCCAATAAAGTGTAGTAAATCTGAAAACTAATTTGTCTCGAAAACTTTTGAAAAGTACAATAAATATTTTACTTTGGCAGAAGTCTATCTTAAATTAATAATAAACTTCTTGTTGTTCCCTTCAAAAATCGAGCTCATGTTTCTATTGAATAGTAATTATTCTCATGAATTTTAAACAGATACTGGAAGGCTTTGTAATTATATCAGGCTCAAACTTTACATGAATAAAGAGAATGAAAAACAGATAATGAAGTCACCCTGTGACAGCATTGTTTTCTTAATTTTTTTAAGAAATCAATACTTTAGAAAACGTCTTCAGGTTTTGTAGAATATTTAATTTTTTTTAATAAAAAGCCCACTTACAGACCTTATTGCTGTTTTACATTATAACAAAAGATAATTTCCTAAAACAAGTGCACTTTAAACAAATTTTTTTTTAATAAAATAAATCAATCTTCGTCAATTGAATCGTTTTTGCTTGATCTTTGCTAGCAGCTATGTCGTAGGTGTGATGTTTTACTGGATTCACGATATTCATGGTACACTCGTGAAAGAGTATTAAGTGAAAATCCGAAATTCATCACTACCCCAGAGATGCACGGAGATGGAGTTCCACTGCACCGACACTCAAAATTTAATAAAGTTCCATGCCATTAAGTAGTAATTCACTGGGTTTTGGAGGAGCGTTTTTGGAATAAGGGCGCAGTTATTCTACTTTAAAGAAGCTTTTCCTTTAAACCTAAAAATTTGCAAGTCAAACTGTCTTCAGTCACTGGATTTTCATCCCGGAAAGATTAAGATAAAAAATCTTACAATAGATAAATTAATCAATCCGATCGTGATCTAATACCCTTATGACCAAAGAGCCGAGAAGATTTGGTAGAAAAAGGGCCACCACTATCATTAAAACATTGGACACTAGCCATTTTACCACTACGAAAAAAATTCAACACTCGACCCTTGCGTAAAGGTAACAATCCCATAGCCCTTAAGTTTCCAAAGGGAACATGTCTTTGAATGACATTTTGCAAGGAAACTGGAGCTACCCCATTCGGAAAATCTCGTTAGGCTGAAGATTGCATTTTCTTATTTTTTTGTTTCATTCACTCAAACTGCCAACCGATTTCTCCTACTTTTACCATTCTCTGTCTCTTGTATTTCGTTTTCTTGTCTTTATTTCTTATTATATAGAGTTATTGTTTTTTTTAAGTAGTAGAAAGGGGAAGCCATAGTTAGTTTCAAAAAATAGTTGTTGACATGTTATATTATGTGTGTAGTGCTCTTAAACATGCTTTATAATGCGAGCTTGTTAACTAAAACAACTAATCTTCTCTCGGTCACATCAAGTGCCTCACATTCAACGAGGGCAGGAAGACCTTCGCCACCTGCACCAAATGCCAAAGTCATCAGGCTTCTCCTGAACACCTTTTGGATTGCATGGGACTCTCAAGAGAGGATCTTTATTGCAATCCTCTTCTGGTGTTCGACTTTTTAACAGTTAACGAACTAGTGGATATTGTGTGACTCCGTCAAACAATGAAGATAAGCAACGAAAACAACAACACTAATTTTCTCAGTTACAAATATCGCCTTCGTAGAAAATCAGTGAAGAAAATATGAAAAGATAAGAATGGTACAAAATATACTATAAATTTCAAACTAAAAAAAACTTAACTAAAAAAATACAAAATAAAATTTCAGTACATTTTTTTGTTATTATTTTACATTTCAGTGTTTTGATGTTTGCTTCACTGCAAAGGGATGTTTTCTTGGGTTTAGAGTCCCATGAACAACTTACTCCAATAGCTTTTAAACAAAATGGAAGCATCTAATCACTGCAGTAAAGCCATTTTTTACTGGCACTACACACAATTTTTTACATTACACTTGAATTCACATCAAAGGGCACTGACAGCATTTTCACCATTTGTCTTCTTTTTTGGTAGAGGGATATTTTTTTTACAGTGGAGGTGAAATAACAGTTAAAACGAACAGTGTCCTCTATGTTTCACATCCTTATTTTTGGATTCTTTTCCTTCAGAATCGTAGGAGATTGCCCCATAGGGTGGAGCCGTAGGTTTTAACTGCAGTTTTCCTGTGAGGTTTTGTTGCCCATTAGCTTCAGAGGCGATTGAAGTTCGGCGCCCTAGTCATTTTCTTGACACTAGGCCGTAAAATTCCAAGTGAAGTTTGAAATTGGAAGTTGTCCTGGAAGAGTAACTTTGACGAAAATGTTCGTTTTTCTGAGTCTAAATGGTAGAAAAGGTTTCATTTTTTTCAATTGCTTGTGGTTAGTACGGATGTTTTAATTGAAGTGAAATATGTCAAAATTTTATTTTGACACTATTAAAATTTTCAAACTATAAGATGTAAATTTAATCTGATCAACATCGATGCTAGGTATGTAAGATAATGAAAAAACTAGATATTGGATAATTTAAATAAAAACTCACTCTAAAGATAAATTAAGTAATTGTAATGCGATGCTTATGTTAATTCTGACTTCAAATTAGAAAAAAAAATTGCCTGCATTAGTTAACCCTTTATGCATTGAATTAAGATTTCATTTTAATTATTTGCTGTTTTTCTATTTTAAAATTATCTGTGAAACTAATAATAAAATATTACGGTAAAAATAGTTGAAACATAAAATGCACTTTATGATGAATTTATTTTCACTTTACCGCCTTTTTATTTATAACTAAATTAAATTGACCAACAACGAAATTTTCTTGAATGAATGTAATTTACCCTTTTAGGCTTTAATGTTTTGAAACTGAATACTACATTCATAAAATTCCCACTCTACTATATATTTTTCATTAAACGAAGAATGAAACGTAAAACAACGGTAGTTTAAATGGGACTTATAAATGCCGTCAGGGGCATAACGATTTGGCGCAGAAAACTAAAGTTAAATTTTTCTAAAGAATTTACATAACCTTTGTAGACTTTAATTTTCTAAAACCGTACAAAAACCGTTCAATCAAAAAATTCCACCTTGGTCCCATTTTCTCCAAATGAACAATGGAAATTAAATCAATGGCCTTATAAGTGATAGTTATAAGTACCATTATTAGATAAATGGTTAAAAAGTCACGATGGTCCAGTGTAAAAATCCCCTCCTCTGCCTATTGAAAAAGCCAAACTGGATAAGGCAAGCATCTATATATAATTTCCCTATTTCTGAAATAAAAGAAATATTTTTGTTTTAAACCTAAGAATATTAATTAAATTTCACTTTCAATTTCTAACACAATACAATCCATTCAATTGTATATTTCTTAATATTACAAATAATTATACATTTAAGTATTTAATTATAATTTGAAACTCATGTTTATGATAATTAGGTTTTACTTATATCGTCCACATTATTGTACTTTGATTTCTTTTCAATCACCATAAAAATGTATAACAAAACACACGTTACCAAATAAACTTTTTTTAAATGGCGAGATTGTTTTAAATATCCCAAAATATACATATACTATTATCGCTATGAAATTTCAGTATCAATGCTGACTTCTACTATTCTTACTGCAACTATATCGAAATTAGTGCCTTGTGGTTTAATTTCCTCACGGAAATATTTCTATGAAATCATTTCCTTATTTCCTCATTAGCATTTTCCTAAAATTGATGCAGCCGCATACATTTGCATACATTGGGAAAGGGACCTATGTTATGGAATTTCGAGATTAAATTTCAGATTATAAATGGCAAAAGCTGAAAGAACACCTGTTCAATATCAAATTTCTTATTTCTCAAGATTGAAACAATCCTAAAATTCACCGTAGGTATTTTATAACATGGATATGATTTCAGTCAAAGTAGGAACAGATTTTAAGATCGAAGGTAAGTAAAGTGGAAGTTTTTTTATATATTTAAAAATAAACTAAAGAAAAGTTATTTTTAAGGAATTTTTTAACAAACAAATCAAAGTCATTTGATTACTTCAAACAGGATAGCAAATTTTACCTATTTAGTACAAAACATTGGAATTATAAACATTTTTATCGCTATGAAACCCGTTTCATCAGTCATTTGAACAGCACAAATAGCTGACATTTAGCTCCAGTGAGGCCTTAATACCAAAAAAATAAGTCTTATAAAACCTGAGAAACGCTAATTATTTTAGCTAATGTAATATTAAACAACTCAAACTATACGACTGTAATATTAGTTTACTAAATAGTTATATACTAAATAGTTTTTCAAAAAAGTGAACTACTTTTCAATTAATCACTCAATTGCAATTTAAATCTCCACCAATAGAGTATTATTACGCTGCGTATATTTCTGCAAACGTTTCACTAGAGCTTGCATTACATTCAATAAAAAGTAAAAAATATTAATTCAAAAGAAAGTTATTCACTAAAGTAAGAAACAAATAAAAAAAATCTAAATGCATGCCGATGTAATTCTTTGGTTTCAGACATTCGAGCAACACAAATAGCTGACATGTAGCTCCAGTGAGACATTAATAAAAAAAAAGTCTTATAAAACCTGAGCACCGCTAATTATTTTAGCTAATGTAACATAAAACAACCCAAACTAAATGATAGGGTAAAAAAAATACATCCACCATAAAAGCTAAAGTTCTTTGGTGTTGATTTTCTTTTCATGCCAGCTTGATTTGGGGTTCTTACTCCAAATCTTCTCGTGTGTGTACCACTTTAGATAATGGATTTCCTCGAATAAAACTTTAATTTCTCAGTAATTAACGATCCCAGGGTTGTTTATCTACCCCGAACTCATTAGACTTAGCGAAGAAAACTTTAACTGACGATGGATTGTTTCGGGTTTTTGATGGAAATTAATTGTTCCTTGTAAGTTTTAATAAGGTTAATTGCATGGTAAAGACAAGATGACTTAACTGTTAAATTTTTTTTTTAAAAATCTTATGATGCATAAATTAATCTTCTAAGTGTCATTTGAATATAATTAAAAACTAAGCGTCTTAAAAATATTCAAAATGCAACTGTATACGATGTCATTTTTGTCATAGTTAAGGTTTAGGACCTGAGCTTAGAGTACTTTTTAAGTTATGAAAGTTTGTTTTTTACGCGGTAATCATAGATGGAAGATAAAAAAAAATAGTTACAAAAATTACACGTTGCTACGTCGATTAAAATTAATTATTTAATTTAACATTTACAAGCACAAATTTTAGCCCAAAAGAATTGGTTCTAAAATATTCTGCTCACACGCAAATTTTTTTAGATATTACTAAGAGCTATACATTTTCTGTGGTGGTCCAGAGATTTATAACAAGAGAAAACAAAAATATGTTTGTTCATTCAAATTCAGTATTTAAGAAAATTAAATTCCTTCTTTGTAACTCTTATGTACTTTTAATAACTAGAAAGAAAAACAAAGTCCATTAAGACATGTTTTAATGCATTATAAACTTTATTTTCGAAATATCCTTTTTGAAATATATCAACTTTGATGTTTCAAAAGAGCATTTTGATGAATAAATGTACTCTACTTTCATTTAAAAGCACCGAAGACGAAATTAAATTTTAGAAAAATTTAAAAATATATATTTCGACTAAAACAGTTTTTTTTAAATAGCAGCATACATTATTTATCATAAAATAATTTTCATAGTCAAACTGTTTTGGAAGAAAAGTTAAATCTAAAACAAGCAGGTAGATTTGCAATAGTAACTGTAATAAATTTATACACATTAGAAAAAAATTGCCGAACACGACATTTAGTTGTGATTTAAACTTTTAAAGGATCAAATTGGTATTTCAAATAATTTTCTTTCGCAAATTCAATGAATATTCTTTATCATTTGCTAAATTTATCTGCAGCTCGAAGAATGACCGTAACTGAATTTACTTAAACTTAATTTTTACATCTTTCTCGAGCCCATACATTGAAATACTTTTCGTAACATTTTTCCCCACACATATTAAACTATTAAATTACTAGCTGTCTTTATACAATAAAATACTAGATTTATAACGACCAATCACATTTATCATTGAAATGTAACGTAGAAAAACAATATTTTCCATAGTAGTAGTTAGTTTAGAAATTGCAATTAAAAATGAAGAAATTTATTTCATGTAACAACATTACCAATTTATACGATATTTTATATACCTTTATTCTTCTCATAAAACTAAGGTTTCACAACATACCTAGCAAATTTTCTTCAATATTTTTAGACTATACATTATACTTGTATTCTAACATTTAATTTAGTTGGTTAATTTATTATTAATTAGTTAATTACTTTAAACACAGGTATTTCTGAAGCAGGAAAGCCAAAATAAGTAGCTATAGATATTTGAATATTAATATTTGAAAAATAGTTTTTAAAAACCTAAATGTTTCTGAAATAATTTATTTTTATTGAATATTTTTAATGTAAAGAGAGGGATTTGAGCATGAGATCGATAATTGTTTAATTACGTATTTTTTATTGCTTACACTCCTATCCCCTCAAAAATAAATTGAATCATAAAGTAAAGCAAAGTAAAATGAGAAAACTTAATTAGTAAAAAAACGATTTAAAATGTCAAATACATACCAAAATATAGTTTAATAAGATTTTTACTGGGAAACTTTAGACAGCTAATTAACTTTATGCCAATTAAGTATTTTATATTTTTATTTTCAAACGTTTATTAATTTTAGCTATTTGAGTAAATAATCTTGCAAGACTTTTATGTTTACAAGGAATTATCTTCGATCATTGCAAAAACGAATATGGTAAAAGGGATTTTAAAACCTGATATTTTTCTCGTTGTTATAAAAAAATGTTGCACAAAATTATTCAAATAAATTGAGCTTCGATACAATTCAGAACAAATTTTTTCAAAGCTACCTAATCAAATTTTATGCAATAGGAGTGATTGTCAAGATTCCCTTATAAAAGAAATGATTACCTATAAAAGCATTATAATGTAAACTAAAAGTTAACCAGTAAAATGTCATGTTGAAATATGTAAATCAATAAAAGTCTACCAAAACCGCATGCAGCATGAATGCGTACGTATTAGGTTACTGCTATACAGGGTCTGATCTCGGAAAACACAGACTATTCACAATAGATTTTGGGGGCCCATTACTAAAATTTTTTTATGTACGATTGCCCATAATTTTAGTGCTATTGGCTAATGTATTAAGTTTTTCCCATCCTCTTCCTTATTACATTGATCAGATCAATAATGTTGAGTCAAAGTCAAGCTAAAAATAGTGGGACCATTATAAAAAAAACATTAAATAAACATTATAAAACTATAATTAAAATTAACATTATAAAATTTACTAAAATTTTGAGGGTCCACAGCATTTAGCATATTTAACTGAAATTTAGGGGCCTCTAAAACATGGGGGTCCTAGGCACGGGCCTAACGGGCCTTGTGGAAGATCAGGCCCTATTGTTATATAAACAATATATGTTGCTCTTACGTGCTATAGATATTTCGTTTTACCAGCTGATTTTTTACTACACACTCTGATTAGTCCACTACCTGCTACACTAACTAAACAACATATTTCCACTTTTGCAAGTAAAATAAATTTTTCTTTTTGCATCCAAATAAAAAAATGTCTACTGAGTACTATACGAAAAAAGGTTCTTCCCTTTTCTCTTGAAATACATATTTGAAGCAGAAAATATTGGACTACTTCAAAAGTGAATGCAATATTAGTGTGCAATTAAAAAATTCCTGTGGCTATTTTTACTTTGCAAATAATTCTGACAAAATATTGGGTTGAATAATTAGTTAAGAAAATAATTATTTTATACTTTTATGTCAGTAAAACAAAAGATGTAAAAGATTTTTTTTTCTATTTGTCCTTTTAAAAAATCACTTCCCATTTTTAATGCTTTGTATATAATTTAATTCCATTATTACTATATTTTATGCGACAAAGGTGCCCAGTTTTGTATTCTTTTTCGAAAGTTTCACGTGAAATTTTTTAATATTTCAAACCTTTCAATTAAAAAAAAATCAAGCTAGTTTAATACAAAATTAATACAATAAATTTACAATAATTTTTTTTCTCGCCCAATAAATGTGCTTTTGATTAATTAAATATGAACAGTTTAAAGTACTTTGAAATCTTTTTTACTAGGCTAATTTGAATTCATTTTTCAAATTTTTCAATCCATTCATTCATCTTAAGTGAATAAGAAGATTTTCAGTTCAGTTAGTCTTATCTTAAATAAAATGAAACAAGTAGGTTTGTAACAGAATCTGTCACTTAACTCGCTTCCACATATTTGTGTTTAACAGGAAAAAACGCGCCAAACACAACATTAATTCTATATTTAACATTTACAAGCTAAATTTGGCTAGTTTCATTTATTTTATTTCGAAAATTCAATAATTATTACTTATCGTTTGCAAAAATCAATTTATATTTTAAAGAATAAATATGTCATATTCCTCGCTTTTAAATAGAATGAAAACATTTCATATCAACATACAAGGATTCCGTAGTGAAATATATTTGACGTCATTTCAAACTGATCGATGTCGCAAAAATAAATTTATTTTAATTTATTGTCTAAAAGAATTAAAGTTTCTCGAGCAATTGTTGCGAATGGCAAATGTGATTTAATTCTAATAAAAACAGGGCCTTTAGCTATTTGTAATTCAAAGTTTTAAACGCCAAAATTAACTATTTTCATTAATCTCTTTCTCAGATTTAATAATTAGACTTTATCGTTTGCTAAATTTGTTTAAAGTTCGAAGAATAATTATGTAATCTTTTTAATAAATATTTTTGTCGCCACAATTTCCCATTTACATTTCTTTCGAAAATTCACTTATTTATAGTTTGTTAAATTAATTTACAGTTCAAAAAATATATAATTTGTACAATTGATGCTTTAAAAATAAAAGCGAAACTTAGCATATTTTTTTATGCCAAGTTAGAATTCTCTATGCATCTTTCTTCATACATATATATAGAACCATTAAAAGAACTCTATTGTGATAATACAACAATCCAAACCGAATTATATCACATAAATAAATATTTTTTCAAGTGTGTTTATTTTTATTTTAACAAAAGTTTCTCGTACGTTTAACGAAATGGCAACAGTGAAAATATTGAATAAAAATGGAATTTGCATGTTATTTCAATGTAGATTAAATTTTTAGTTATTTAAATTTTAAATAAGCTTCTAGTTTAAATTTTTATTGAAATTTGGCATGTAGCCAAATCTGATTTTTTGATTCAAAATGACGTATCCCTTTTGTCTGTGGGACTTGTGGATGACAACAGTGAAAATATGAATAAAAATAGAATTTGCATGTTATTTCAATGTAGATAAAAAAAATTTAGTAATTTAAATTTTAAATAAACTTCTAATTTAAATTTTTTAATGAAATTTGGAATGTAGCCTAATCTGATTTTTTGCTTTAAAATGACGTATCCCACTTGTCTGTGGGACTTGTGGTTCTTTCTGTGAAAGTGGGTGACAGACAGACGGAAAGACAGACGGACGGACAGACAGACGGACTGAACGATTATAAAACCTTCCACTTTTTACGTTATAAACGTAGTGTGGAAGCTAAAATGCATCAATTCACCTTTTTTGCCATTCACAAACACACTACAACTGAATCGCTCAATGCAAACGGATTCAAGTGTAATGGATAATTTTCTATTACTCTTTTTCCTTGTTACATTTTACTAACGAAAAAGAGTAAGTAAATATTTCTATAAAGCTGGACCCCTTTTTATATTTAGTTATATAACTAAGCTCTACCATGCGAAGAAACAAAGCCTCCGATTACAAGAAGCAACTCGTTGTATGTATGCATCAAAAACTGTTTTCAACCCATCAAATCGCCTGGAAATTGCTACACACGATATAGAATGCTCAACATTGGCGGGGAAAAAAGTAAATGGAGTATTAAGGGCTCCGTTAAGTAAAAGTGAACGCCTCATTTAGCGTTAATGAAGATTTATGTTCCTACTTTTGCAGATTTCTAGCTGCATAAGGCCATAATCTTCACCCCGTTGTTGCGTCTATTCGGCTAATGTTATTGGTGTACGTGATTTAGCATGAGTATCTTTTTAGTGTCTGAACGTGAGGGCAGGGCTTAATTAGTATAGTTAAAACAAGAAGCGAGAAAGTTAAATAATAAATACTAGTTTTCTTGAGTAACTTTGGTTTGTAGTGGTGTTAGTTTTAGAAGATGCTCGTTTATTTGTTGCGTTATTTAAAAGTTATGACACTAGAGAAATAGCTTTTATTCATTTTGTTAATCTATCCACTTTATAAGTCCTTTTTGTCCGTCCATCTGCCCATATACCTTTCGAGTACCCTTTAAAGGGACGATTTTGAAACTTTTTTTTGAGAGGTATGATACCAGAAAACTGTTTAGTTATTTCTTTTTTGTGTGTGTTTGTCCGTCTTCCTGTTCATTCGTTAGTAAAGCTTTTTTTTTTAAAAAAATATATGATTTTAGAGCCAATATATTATGCTTTATGACTATCCATCTTTGTCTTTGTACTAAAAGAATTTCTGTGAGTATTAAAGAAAATGGAAAGTACGTTATTTTAGTTTTTTCAGAACTTCTGTTTGTTATGTATAATTATTAAAATAGATCGACAATTTAAATAAACATTGAAGATGTTAAATTTGCAATATTGTTTAACTTTTGATTAAAAAATAAGAGTGTTGGTAATAGTTGAAATACGATATTACGGTAAATTATTGCATAAAGAATTTAGTTCTTGTCTAAAAGCACATCCACTAACAAGACAAGAAATAATTAACAATTTTGACTTTTATTCCTTGTGAAAAATCAACCCTAATGGTTTATTTTACTCATAGAACTATGATTTCCATATAAAAATGTAAATTAAATATCTTTAAACAAAGTTAAATAATTATAAATTGAAGAGGCGCGGGATATGGAAAAAACTATTCCAACCGCAATAACTATTCATTAAGTTTTAAATAATTACATTTATTTCATAATTAATATTTCATTAATCATAACTAATTGAAAAGTAATTAAACGAAAATTGCTCGGGTAAAAATTCAGCCTTAAAAAGTTATGTTAATTTATATTTTTGACTATGTTTCAAATAAAAAATAAAAATAATCCATAATAGTACAATACAAAAAAGTATGAAAATTCTCTTTAATTGAGAATAAACAATTACGTTTAAAACACAGAATTTCAGTAAATTATTCACTAATTAGGCTCATCAACATTATTTTTTTTTAGTGTTTGCAATAATAGAGAAGGTATTACGTTACTAAATTTCCGTTGTTAATAGATTTGTGAAAAATCATAGCTCGAAAGAAAGTACGCAATGGATACAAGTGTTAAATTAAAAAAAAATGTAAGGTAAGCAGTTAACGCAATAAATAAATTTACACAAAAATAACTATAAACTAAAGTTTATAGAAAAAACTTATTTTCTATGGCGTCGGTCGGCAAGAAAATTTAGCGCACAGGTTGTTTGGGAGGGCTACGGTTTATAGTTTTGCGACATGAGGACTATTCAGACTGTGAAAGTGAACTACTTTTTAATGTCGATAAAGGCCACAAGCATTTATTACTAGACTTTTAAACCGCTCTAATTTTTTTGACAATCGTCCGTTCGTATTCATGTATGGTAAAAGTCCGGGTGCAATTCAATATTACATTTCAAAAAGCAAACATCAGCTCAATGAATTAAACCAAACCTACTAAGGTTTAGAAATAAACTACTGATAAAATTGAAACTACAGTATATTCATTACAATTCCTAATTTAATCATATAATAACAAAATACCCCATTTAAACATCTAACAAATATATTCCAGACCTACTTCCTTTCTCTGTGACAGTAAAAATTCTTTCTGTGTTACTTGATGAAGGAATATAACCGGGTCTCTGATCAAGCACACAAGCCGGAATATATATATACTTTCGCCACATACAATCGCAACCAGACCGCAGGGCGATTCCTCCAAAGCTATCAAAAGTCAGAAACCGGGGACTGTGACAGGGAAATTTTCTGGACATTTTCAGATAACTGCCGTTACCCATGGTTACGCATCTGACATGCTGGGGGAGGGGCAGAACTCGCTGTCCACTTTAACCGGCGATTGTGTCAACGGACGGCGCTGTACCGCCCGTCAACTAAGACAGCTTTCACTTTGGAAAAGTTAAAGGATAGTCTTTTTTATATGGACGGAATTATGTTTGGTTATTGCCCGAGGGATTTCCGGTGTCGGTATTTTTAGGATCAAGACGTGAATGGTGTGTCGTTATGGAATCCGGATGAAGTTGCGAATGTAGCTTAGGATGTTTTTGAGTTGAGTTGAATTATCGTCGCACTAGAGCCACACGAGGGCTATTCTGCCGCTGCAAGAAAGAAGACCGTGTCTGCAATTTTGGCGTTGTTGAGTTATTAGCAATAATACGCATAAAAAGAGATAATCTTATTTCAGTAATCTTATATCAGTAAGCAGACTACATTAGAACTGTGTCATTATCAACTTTTTAGTTTACCTTAGCGTTTAATGAAACGATTTTTCTCCATTTTCCCAAAAGTCTGTTTCTGCAGATATACGATCTTTTTTCTTACAGCAGCAGGTGACGGATGTCAAATTTAGAATCGCAGTCAAGTGACGAGCCAACACCTGAGTAGACACCCGACGCAACATTTAGGATCGGCATCGTACACAATGTCGGGACATATTTTACATGCACTCCTAATACACGGGATATTTTGCATCTGACTTTTCATCTGCACAGACCATGTACAAGTCGGCAGTTATTTTGGCAATGCCCAAATGTAGTTTAGGATGTTTTTAAAACTGGTGTAGAAATGATGGCTTAAAATGAAGAAACATATATTGTTATTTTTGGGTTTGGGATTCGATGTCCTTTTCAAATCGGTTTAAATAAATTTCATTATTGAAATTATTTACAAGCCTTTACATAAGTATTTATCATTTAAATTAAGCAAATATTTAAGGCCCTACATAGTACACATTTCTTTTTTTACACAAGCAGTTCCTAAATTTAATTTGATTAAACAGTTATTAGTTTTATTCAATATATTTATTTTAGGTGATCAAGAACAGCAAACGATCAAAAAAATAAAGCCTAATTTTTGGTTATAAAAAGCTAGTATTAAAAAGCTTGCAGTTTTTACTGTAGTTTTTAAATAAAAATATCACTTGGAAAAATGAAACAAAAATTACTTATAATTCATTTTTCAATAAACATTCTTTTCCGAATAAAAAAGACAAACAAAGGCTTTCCAAAACCTACAATTTAATCTACAAGATACAAAAGTTTATTCTACGTAACGCATGATGTGCTTTTTAATCAGTTTTCTTATTCTCAGTACAGTATTTTGAGTGATAAAATATAGATTGAAATTAAATTAAATCCCCAAACGCCATTATTGCTTTGTTTGGAAACCTTTTTAACAATGATGAAAACAAAAGGATCTCTCTAAAATATTAATCTTTTTAATTCGTTCCCATCCAGAAATATTTTAAAAATTAATCAAAGCTCTCAAGAGAGCATGGTAGCACATGATGGAAACAATCGAAGTCTGCATTTATATTACATTCCTACCCTATCACGAAACTTCATTGAAGAGAGTTGGGAAACTTATTTGAATTCCAAATTCAAAACACTAAATATGGTAATATAATCAGGATATTGAAGTTGGAATAACGTCTTCACACGGTCCTTTTCTTTTCTTGTCTAGGTGTCATAAATTCTTTTAAGGTAAGGCGCTGTTTCGAATATTTCTAACGTGGCTTAAAGTTTGTTTTAGCATTTTAGAGAAAGAATTATAATCTTAAACTTTTGAAGAATGCCTTCATAGAATATATGACTGTGTTTTTAATAAGGTGGATGGTGCGAAAGAAAGGAAATTTGGTCAGAGGTTTTTATGAGTTCTTAAAATTTATGGCAAGCCAGAGTATTATAAATTGTTATATTGAATTTATTGTGGAACTTACAGATGCACTTTTTAAGCCATTTCTGAAACGTAGTTACAGTTTCCCCATTAAGGATTTAATGTTTTGTCATTTAGGAAACCAAGAAGTTCTAAATCTAAAAGAACTAAAATGGCTTACTTTAATGTTACTTTAATATTCACTGAGATTCTTATAGAAAAACAAATAGGTTTTTGTAAAAATTAATGTCACCTAAAACAGCTTCAACACAAGTTTTATACACATTAGAAAAAATCTTTTAAAAGCAAATATTTGAAAAAGTAACCACATGTGAAACACAAGTGATATATCTATTCAACAACTCTCGTCCCTTTTTTTCTAACTACATTCCTTCTCCTATTGATATTAAACGAATAAAATATTTATCCATTCATTCAACTTGACTTAACTATTCAACCACCAAAATTGAATTTATTCCATCAATTAATATCCACACATGTTGTGTTTCCAGGTACATACATTCCCCAATGAACTCCCAACTGCACAAATGATAAAGGAATCATCTATGAAACTAAAGCAACTTATATGTATCCATTCAACCATAAGTCCCTTTATCCATAAATTTAATCCCTCTATACTCTGGTGGTGCGGGCAATATTTCATTGACGGCGCCCCAATCTCGTTCGGGAAGTGTTAAACCGCTTTGCCCAGAGGAATAATATTCCATAGAAATGCGGGAGTGTGGATGTCCCAGAATCGAAAGGTTGTTTTCCAGTACGTATTATAGAAAAGTTGTTATCTGTTAATGTGATGTTTTAGTTTTCTTTTAAAATATAATAGAGGTTTTGTTAAATATTCTTAACTATTAAATAATCGTAAACAATTACACGTGGTAAAAATGGCCTCGGTATTTGTCGTAGTACTCCACACTAATATTTTATTCAAATCAATAGCAACACTGCTTTGACTGTTAAGTAAAAATTAATAGAAATTTAGGCAACTAAGGTAAACACAGAGGTAAATGACAAAGTTCATATTGGGAAAGTCCGTAGATCAGTAACATGAGAAACAGTACAGTATATAGTTAAAAGATTAATTTCACGAAAAATAATTTGTCTATTTCATCCGGATAACATGTTTCACAGCTTCGCGTCGTCAACTATTTTTTCTTCTTTAGTCAGAGTTGTGTACTATTCTGGTAAAGGTGGGCCGCCAGTAACTTTTTACTGCATTAACTATTTTCGACAATAATCTACTTTTCTTTCTTTATGCATCTTGTGTATCATCCGCAAAGATGAAGGTATTTTTTGAATATTTATCATATTTACATCTCTTCTACATCCTAAGCAACAACGACCAGAGATCAAATCTACCAGGACTTTCCTTTTCTACCGTGAGTTATATTGAAGTTTTCCTTTTGTGCTCCCTACACTTGAAATAGCCAGATTATTATTCGTGAACTTAATAATTTTGCAATATATTATACTGTTTCTCGTGTAACTGATCTACGGAGTTTCCTAACAGAAATTTACTAAATAGGGTTACTTGGGTCAAAATCCTCCCGAAGGGATCAAGTTTCCATCATTCGTTTGTTCATAAAATTCTGTTGTAGCTCGTAAACTATCTTCCCGTATTAATACGACCAATGACCGAAAACTAATAATTATAAGTAAATTTTTAACCTGCTATAGTATTCTATAAAACTTATACTTCAGTTTAAAAAAAAGTTTTAAAAAAACAAAAAAATAAGTATTGTATAGTCAAGAACACATGGTTATTGGTAGTTCCAAAACACCATCACCCAATTACCGACTTGTTACAACCATTCGATCTGCTCAAAAGGCGACCTCAACTGCAGCCGATTAAATGCCACGGGGGTACTGAAGTGAAGGGAGGGAGAGAAAAGCTTTTAGAGAAGGAGGCCGACTGACTGACCGGAAGTCTCGGCCGCCATTACCATTAGATGAGCCAGAAAGGAATTCTTGATCTTAGACAGGTTCGGAAAGAGGATTATGTGGACATACCGTATAAATGACATTTCGCATGGAAAGCTAGTAGAGGGGGATTATTTCAGATTTTCCAGATGCGGTATAGGACCTTAGTTGATACCTACTATAGTAATTCATGTTATTTATGCGTTTGGCAGTTGATTTTCTACTCAATATCATAATGTCAGATAGACATCGGTTTTACGTCGAAATGATATAATACGATATTGGGTGATACTAGGGATCTGATGATGCGCCGAGACATGCACATAATTTCAACTTTGCATGAGATGATAAAAGCTTTATTCACAGCCTGATGTCCGTTCACTTTCAGCACTTATACGAAGACTGGTTGGCAGAGTAAATTAACAATCAGTCAGTAGTCTTTAAAGTGTAGACAGTTTTTTCAGTGAAAATGATTCTGCAGTGTCATGGCATACTTTAATACAGTAAAAAGTGTACTCTTTTGTTTAATCCTATAAACTTTTGCATAATTTTGCATTTTGTTAGAATTTTTAATATCCGACGGGTAGAATTTGGAAAGAGGAGAAGGTATAGACAGACAACTCCATTTTTTCAATACCTACTGTCCATTTCTTAAAAAATTCTCAAATTTAAAGTAGGCTCAAAATATCATTAGATTAAAAATAATATGAGTTAAAGGGTAATGTTTTATTTTTATACTCCAATCGCTAGATATAATCAAAATTTTAATCGTAATAAAAAAAATCTAATTTAATATCCAATAGCCACCGTAACCTTATCCACCCAAATAACCGCACACGCAGTTCACCAACTTATATAAGATACCAAACATAAGTTCTTAACGCAAATTACTCTGCCCCGGTAGCATTAGCTTCCAAGGCAACACTTAATAATTAGTAATTGCTTAACGGGTTACCACTTTCCTCCTGGGCGGTTAATGTAGGTAATATGAGCGGTAGATTCTCTCTTAATTCGACGCTATTTGGCCGCAAGGGACAGATATCTGTTCATTATCCTCATAGAATAAAGAAATGAACGAAGTGTTCGTGGTTACTTGTTCTTTTGGATGATAGGGCCAGAGACCTTACCATGAAGCACAACAATTTTGGATCTTAAGAGGATACACATGGGGCAAACGTGCACTGTTTAAAAGTTGGATGCAGAATTATATCGGAATTCGTGAACCTCACTATCTAGAACCACCACTATTTGGAGAGTTGATTCACCACTTTTGGTGGTGTATCAAAGTTATCGTTTTACCATAGATTTGGGGAATTCACTCTCCAAATAGTAGTGGGAAGCTATAAAGTTCTAGAATTCCGTTGCAATTTGCGCTAAAATTTTTAACAGTGTGAAAATGATGGGCATAGGTAGCGGCCATATCCATCGCTCATCTCGCTAACCCAGTATAAATCATATTACTGTTTATCGTTAAACAAGAAAAAATCGCATTTTCAACAGGGGACAGTGTGACACTCAAGTGTGCATTTTGTTAAAAGAAAGATGCTTCGCCATTTGATTTTTTAAATATTTCGAATCAAGTTAGAATTATTTCGAGCTTTATTTTATTGGGCAGCTTTATTCGAATATTTTTTATTTTAAAGTAGGTCTTCGATATCATTTACAAATTCTAAGTTACAATACTATTATGTGAGCTAACGCATAGATGTTTTACTATTATTTCAACGATTGTATAAAAATAATTTAGCTTAACATTTATCGTACCATTTGTAATTTTCTTTTCAAATCCAAGTCTTTTCCTTCCAAATCCATTTTGAACTTGATACACCATTATTTTTTATTATGGTAAATTCTGTTTTTTCTACTTCAAAACAATTTTATACTTAAATTAAATATTTTTTATGAAAATTGAAATCAAACCCCAGTTAACAATAACTAAAAACAAATATTCTCTATAAACACCATAGACGCCTCGATCAATGATGGAAAGATACAACGACCAGAAGGCGGAATTCGGCGTATAATTCCGATGGACAAGCGTCGATATAGTTAATTCATCGCGGAAATTCGCAATTACCGATTAGTTTCGAGAGTTCGTTCCTAGAAGAATGCGACTCCGAAAGAATGAACGGAGGCGGAGCCTCGGGGATTGGTAATTAATTAGATCTAGGGAAATCCCGACAAAGGGGCGTGACATAATTAAATGGTACTATCGATTGTGTCCCTCAATCTGAGTCCTCAGCTGTCAGTCTCAACCGGGTCGCGCGTTGAAGGATGAGATTGGTATTTTTGTGTTACACGACGTTAGAATTTAATGGAGTTTAAATTCGCCAATTAGTTGAATGCAAATTTTATATTGGAGACGGTATGCATCGATAGGAATTAAAGGCTTTATAATAAAGAATTGGACTGAAGTTTCTATATATAACCTTGAAAAAAAGAATTATTGCTATAATTTGTTTAAATCAATAATTCTATTAAAGAAAAGCTATGTATTAGCGAGCTTTATTAAAGAAGAATTGTAATGAAGTTTCTATATATAATAATCTTAAAAATTGAATTCTTACTATTAATTTTACGTAAAAGAAACGACGTTAAAGAAAAGCCACGTTTTCAACCAAACGTCTATTACATAAATTAAGTTTAGTAGAAAAGAGCAAATGTCCATTAGAAAAAAAGTGAATTTCCTTAGAAACTTCTCTCATGAATCGCTGGCGTGAAAAAGTAACTAAGGAAATACTTATGTCAGCTTCATTAGTCAATGGTTCTTTTCTACTTAGATTTAAAACCCGTGCGGGTAGTAGAATAGTTAGCATAATTTTGAAGACTAAATCTTGAACACATAATAAAATTTTAAATTTATTCTTTTAAAAAAACTTGACATCGGATTTTCCCTCAGGATTTTAGGCTACATTGTTATGATATGAATAATCAATAATATTTTTTATCAATGTATTCGAATGACAGTATGACAAATTTATTGGTTGCATTAAATCAACGTTTTTCTAGTAATTAGTATATTATTAATAATAATTAAACATATGCAGATTTATTAGATGTATTTTATTAGATATTTGGTAATTTGGTAAAGTGGCTTTCGTTGCAAGAATTTTAGGCTTATGATTTATGTTCACCTTTATTAAAAATATATATATATATACACTGTATAAAAGGCTAACAATCTATATATATATATAAAGCAAAGTCCTGACTGACTGACTCACTCATCTATTCATTCATTCACGTATCAACGCCCAGCCTAAACTACTGGAGGTAGAGCTACCAAATTTTAGAAAAATATTCTTTTTATATCGTAGGCATCATTAAAGAAGCGATTTTTCGAAATTCGAACCCGAAATTCGAACGGGTGTAAGAAGGCAAAACGTGAGGCGATTTCTCCATAGGAATAGCATTGTTATGAACTTTTAATTTAAAAATTTCGTTTTCAAATTTGAAAGAATTTTCAGCGCGTTCAGCGTGAGCGAAAATTAAGTATAATTACGTAAGCAAGTGAGTGTTTAATTTGTTGGATTGTTATTTGAATATCATTATTTTATTTTATTGAATTTAAATCTTTGGATTTTTTTGGTTTCCGAATTTAATTTAATTGATGTTTATAAATGGTAAGAAGTGAAGATATTGCTACAATGTCTCATGACTTTAAAGGCGATAACTATTCTAGATCTGATAAAAACTACTAAGGCCTGTTAATTACCTGTACGTATAGCGTATAAACTTTATGTTTATGAAACTGTCAATTTGGTACGATATAATGGCATTGGCGGGTTTTGGCGAAGTTAAAAAATTAACGTAGGGTAGCTTTTCCCATCCAGTTGTATGTGTTAGGGTAAGTTTGAATTATCTTCGCACTACAGCTATACACGAAGGCTATTGGCCACGGGCGTCTTAATTTAGAACCACAGTCAAGTGACGAGTCGACACCTGAGTAGGCACCCAATGCAGCTTTTAAGGGCGACTTCGTACGCATCGCTGGGACTTTTGAAAAATATTTAACGTGCACTCCCACCACATGGGGTATTATTCGTCGGAAATTGTTGGCTGCATTTTCCGTTTGTAGATCGGCAGTTATTTTGACGATGCCCGGGCCCGAATCTGGGACCTATCGCATGCGAGGAGAACGCCTTTACCGACTTGGCTCCTCAGCCCTGTCGAGTGGTCGAATATGGAGGGGAATGTTTACCACATTATGGGGTGTAAGAGGGCAAATAGAAACTGGCCATTATATCATAGCTATTTTGACAATTGAAGGGTCTCCTGCAAAAAGGAGGTAGCTCCAGTTTTTGGGAAACCCAAAAAAAAAAAAACGTTTAAAAAATTCAAATTGTAAGTTATGTAAAAATATTGTTGTTGCTTACTTTCAATTATGAAGTTTACAGGAGCTGTATTCTTTTGGTGCCAAATAAAAGTTTTTTTTTGGCACAAGAAAGTGTTTTAAGTTAAGTGTTTAAGTTATGTTAGTGTAACAGCTATGGGATGGAGCTACCTCCTTTTTGCAGCAAACCCTTCAATTTTAAAACGGCCTATGGAAAAGCCCTCTAACTTCTAGAAGGGCCTGGATACAATTAGACTTCTATTTTTAAAAATTAATGCTGATATTAGAATGGGAGATAATTTTAATATACCGATGGATTGCTGAACAGTGGAGAAGGGATCAATTGGTATAAAATAAATGTTTACATAAAAAGAAACAATCACCGTTATTAAGGGTACACCCGTGCAACGCCGGGTTTATAAAGCTAGTGTACTGTATGATAAAAATACGGCATAAAAATTACTGTTTCACTTTTTATTCTTGAGCAACAAGCTATAAAATATTTGTTTGCATTAAAGATGCATACGTTTTATTTCATTTTAAGAAGAAGAATTTTATCTCATAAAATATAATCGAATAATCAGCTATTTTCCTTACATTAAAACAATCTTTTTTTCCTTTAGGAAAATTTGAGCCCCACCAACTGTTTCAATTTAGCTCAATTTCTTCTATTCGCGATTTGTGAGAGCAATACAAATTCCTTTCATCACTTTAAAAATTTGGTCTAGCGTTACTCCATAAGAAATGGTGGCAGTATCCAGAATACAATGTAGGCAGTATCCAGCTTTTTGCTTCTTCCAGCTTTATGCACAAATTAAGAATGGACTTACTCCAAATAGGATTAATGTAACGTTACTCAATTAGCATTAAATGATTAAAACATCCAAATGTACTTCGCTCTCATTTTAATACACTGTTCAATACAATTAGGGGAACGAACGCATGGTTTAAACCCTTTCACCCTCAATGATTCCATTTGGTATCATCAGTTTCCCATTTTTTTTCACTAAGTTGAGCTCGCACTTATTTATCGTTAGATGGAAGAATCATGTCTTTTGAAGAAATAAATAATGTTTGTTTTAATTAAATGAAAACATGAAAAACATGGTAAAATAAAGTTCACTCCCAAAACATTTTATGAAACAAATTGACCCTAAATTCTTCACGCTTGCATTCTTAGATGTTTAGAAATTGATTTTACCTTTTTTTTTACAAATAAAGTTTTGAAAAAATTATTGTAATAATTTATTCAAAAGTTACGATTCCATTAATTTTCCCCTTACATTTTAGTTAAAAAATTACGATTTTTTCCCCTGTTTTTTACCATTTCATTCTGGATGCATAATTAATCTATTTCACAAATTTTAGATTCTTAGAATAAAAAGTAAGAAGTTGGAACTGAAAGGGTAAACAAAAGTACGCAAAGTGCTCCCCTAATTCTTTTGAGCATTGTACTTTAATTTCCTTTGTTATCGAATAAAATACAATTAAAGGTTCTGATCAAATATCATTTATGAATAAAACGACAACGAATTTACCCACTGAACATAGAAATGCCTTAACATTGTTTGTTACTAGTCACATAGAAACAATAATACAACTGCATTTAACATGCTTTTTGCATCTAAAGATAAAAGATTTGAAACTAAAATTATTTTCGGTCATTTTTATTCTCTGATACGTATGGCAAATGTAAACACTAGTTATTTATGCGATTGCATCATAATTAATGAATAATATCTATGTTTTGAAATAAATAAGTCCAATCTCATAAAAAAAGCTGTGTAAAATAATAAAAATAAAACTTTCAAAATAATAAACGCTCATTTTAAAACTTTAACAATATATATTTGGGCTAACTATATAAATAAGTATTTAACTGACAAATGATGCCCATGAAGTACTTGGGTGATTTGAAATATGAACCGAAACGTATTATAATATTGCTCGCTGTTCCGAATAAAATTCCCTTCTAGGCCCCAAAATAGTTAGATGATACGAGTATTTGCACGAAAATGCCAAAGAAAACAAATAAAACTTGTTTACTTCAAATGCCTTTGGAAGCCTTCCAAAACCCCCAAACTATTAGTGTGGGAAAGATCTATGAAATACAAGCCAGAGAATTTCCACTTTTATCAAATATTTCTAAAGTAATTATATCAAGAATTTTCTTTAAATGTTGGTTGTTATTACGATACCTTGAGATTTGACATTTTTAGGTTAAACTACTATTTTCATGATAATATTAAATGATATGAAAAACTGTTTAATGTAATTTTTATTTTTTGAACTTGGATTTTTTTTTAGCTGAATAAGCACACTATAGATCTCAAAATAACATTTTTTTATAAAAATGTCTCAAAAGTGGTTTCGTTTAAATAAATAATTTATGGCATGTTGACTAGTTACTTTTCAAAGCCTTTCGAAATTAACAGATGAAATTTGAGGCTTTGTTCGTTGATAAATCTATTTAACTTACTTATATTTTAGTGGACATATTTAAAAGATTACAATCAATATTCATACTAAAAATAATTATCTTTGAGGCCCTGTTTTTGATTAAAAATAGAAACTTGCATAAAAGGTCAAAATTAAGAAGGTTTTAATAAATAGAAAGATTTGTTCTCAAAATTTGGGGTCTCAAGTGTGTCATTTATAGCTACTAACACCTGTTTATTTTTTAAAGTTATACGTAAATATAAAACAATATACAACTTTCGGTATAGGAATTGCGTGCGAATTTTAATTAACAAATTAGCAATAAAATAAAGAATACCTATTTACTTTTGACAGATTGCAGCAGCTAACAGATAGTCTTTTTATACAGGTTTTTATACGATGAAAACAAGTGGTATAAAAATGTTCTTCAAACCGTTTTTGTATATATTTTTGCTTATAATTTACACCATATTTTATTAGGAAATCTGTTATAGTTATAGTGACATTTTTTAATAATTAATCTTTACACAAAATAATAAAATTACCATTCACACACAAGTGGAACATATATGTGTGCATACCAGTTATATTAAAAAAAGTATAATTAGCACATTTATAGTATATCTTTAGTAGCAAAGTTGTTAATATTTTCAGCTTTAAAGCCTCATGCTATGTAGTTTTAAATACATAGTGTCCTATCTAAAATGTCTAATGTCCAAAATCTGTTAGTTAAAAACATTGTGTAGAAACTGCACTTTTTAAGTAATGTCGAATATTCACAGAAATAAAAAAAAGTTCAAACAAAATGTACAAATAAAATTTTGAAAAAGAGCATTTTCTTACTTACCCAACTAAAGAAAACCTACTTGTATGTCCTTGAAGCCAAAGAAAATATTTATACCATTTTTTTATGATATATAAACCTTCATTAAAATTTCATTCAATAGCACATATCTATTTAACATCAGTCAATTACGTCATTCTTTCACGAACTTTTCATTAAAATGCAAATATTCATCTATCAATCAAACTGCTGTTAATGTGGCATACAACCATCTCTATACTGTCATTCGTGCTTTCATCCCCACGAACGACATTGAAAAGACTATAATAACTTTCGTGATAAGGACACGCAGCGTATCTATAATTAGCTCAGGACCCAAATTTATCTCTTATAAAAACCGCTATCGAAAATATCAGAAAACACCTTCGGTCAGCCCTCTGACGTCACGTCGGTCGTGTGACGATGCCCATGTGTTCCCAACGGGTTATCGTGAAGAAGTAATTTACGAGGGAAGACCAGGACATTTATTAGTGAGAAGGGATATGAAAGAAGAAAAACAATGACATTTTGTTCTCTTGTCCTTGATAAAGAACGGAAATGGAATTGTTATCGGTTTTTGTTGCAAAGTATTTTGTCTGATTTTAAAAAGTTGGAGTACAAGCATATTTACACATAGGACTAAAAGATTTCCTATTCAAGAAACACGTTTGATAATTCCACACACCGGGCTTAGTTAATGATTTACTCCTTGCTACAAATACCATAATAAAGAAAAAAAAGCTCATTCTTAAATGGCTTTCAATTTCTTGCAGCTGGAAAATGTGTGTCGGGGAAGCCGTTTTATTTAGAAAATTAGATTATCACTGGACGAAACCAGGAATTGTAAAAGAATCGTAGCGGAGAACATGCATTAGGCTTTACGGGCGTTAGTTTAGACTTGCCCGTCCTAGTCGGCAAAAATTCGGAGTTGAACTGTAACTTAAAAAAGTGTATGAATATTTTCTACAATGCAAAATTTTGATGAAGTTAATAAGTACAATTTTCCTCACGGACATAAAGGTATTATATTATTAGATATAATAAGTTAAATTTAGAGACCTAATAGTCTTGTGTTAACACTTATGTTACGCTCTTAACATGTCGTTAATTTAAACAATTTACAAATTACCACTTTTATTACGATATGTTAATTAATATTATTTAGTAAATATTATAAAAAATTAAATTTGAAATTTATATTTAAACTTTAAGTTTATAAAACAACTATCTCAATGTACATGTGAAAATTTTTAATTTGTTTCTTATTAAATTTTCTACTTTTTAAATTTTTAATTTGTTACTTGTGTCCGAACCCTTTTGAATAAAGAATACATACATTAATAAAACCAGAAGCTCCAAACAACTTTTCCACGAAAAGAACCCAATTTAACTTCTAAATTTATTAGCAGCAAAGGCCACCCGATACAGGCATTCCACTCCCTTTTAATAAAAGAATTGGACAGAGAAAAGGAAAAAAATAGCCCGCAAAGTTAAAGTTATTGAGTTAGCTGTAGGCCCTAAGGCGGGCCAAATTGGGGAAAGCGACGAAATACGGAGACGCTTATAAAAAGATGGGGAAGAGAGATTATTATTTTTTCACCTAATAAAATACCGCGGATAGAAAAAGGTTATGATGTGGTTCATTTGTCATTACCGGAGCTCATGGTAGGGAAATGGAAATTCGGTTAAGGTTCGCCGAGTGGCTCTGTCCTTGAGGAATTGCATTGGAAAGATGTATAAGTTACTTTTAAAAGGACTAGTTTTTCTTTGATCCTGCTCTTTTTGCTTTCAATGACCTAATATTGAAATGTAAGCTAATGAAAGTACTGTGATGGTCGAAAATTCGAATGAGAGATTTTATGTTTTCGACGCGTTCTGGAGGGCGCTGATTCTGGAAAAGTGTTTTTTTTAACGTATTGGTCCATCGGTCTGTCTGAAACCACTTAACAACTCGAACTTAAAGAGCTACCTACTTTAAATTTAGTACACAAGCTTTATAATAAAGTTTTCGAAAAACGTGGTAAGTGACAGAATTTTTTGGTCTTGAAGTTATTGACAATACGTAAAAGGGCATATAATTTCCTATAAATGTGTATTGATTTATTGAGTATTGAAATCTGTGTAGTGTTTCAAAACCCTTGTTTTTAAGTACTTGCTACATTTCAGAAAAAGTTTACTTTTTGTAGTAAAATAATTAAATTGTTGTTAGCAAAAAAGCTGTACAATTCAAGAAAGGGCATATAAGACGAAGCTATGTCGATGTGCTCAGAGAAATTACTTCGATTTTCGTAAATCGTACCATTATTCAGTAATGTCAAGATATGAATAAACTTGTAAAAATTTTGCAGGATGCTTTATAAATAGTAGGATTCAATTGTGTATACACACGACAGTTATGAATCTGTTCAATTCTGAAAGCATGGGGGGAAAATATAAGGTTTTTTTCTCTTTCACTTCTTTATTGAGAAAATCGAATTTGTGTGGGTAAGTGTGCCATTAATGGAACTGTGTAGCTTGTTGAGATTTAAGTGTAGACACGGGAGGCATATGCTATATATACACAGTAAAAAAAAACCTGTTGTTTTTACAGTTAAAAACTGTCAACTTAGACGCCAGTTAATAACTGTTTTTTTTACAGTTTAAAACTGTAATTCTTTACAGGAAAACTGTAATTTTAACAGAGAAAACTGTTAATTAGCAGGAAAAACTCTTATTCAATGGTTTTCCCTGTAATTTAACAGTTTCTCCCTGCTAAAATAAAATACCCAATACTAGCCTCGCGACGACGCAAGAAGTTCCTGGAAGAGGTATGGACCGGCCGGTTTTGATCCAGGAACCTCTTGCGTGCGAGCCCAATACTGAACCGTCTGCGACAAAGTCATTACTCGGTCGGAGGCAAGAATTGGTATTTGTGCTGAACGATGATCTCAATCACGTGACTCTTTGCTCGTCTTCAAATTTCCCCGCGGGCAGGTGCATTTGATGGATGTGAGTGTGACGTCACGTTAACGAAGATAAATACAGTTATTAACTGTTTTTCTAAAAAACAGTTTTTAACTGTAAAAAATAATGTATTTAACTGTAAAAACAACAGTTTTTTTTTACAGTGTAGGCTTTTCTACATTTTTTGTCCTTTTAAAAGTCAATATATGCGATGTGTTACAAAGAAGGCAATCGTTATGACATACGAAAGATCAAACTGAAAAGTATAAATTTATTATGCAAATAAGTAAGATATCACACAATATACAAAGCTCGCATGCTACTAGCAAAAATTTTTACTGGAAAGACAATGATAAACCACCTATAGGGTAAATAAAAATTACAAAAAAGTATTTTAAGCAGATTCCTTCATTTTTTTAATGCTCATGAATATGGTTCGTACAAAAAAAAACTCGACAGGACAAAATAAAAGGAGACACATATACTGTATTTTTGTTCGCGACCAACGCTAGACTTATGACCCCCCCACACCGAACTACCCAAAAGCATACAGACTTCACATGTGCAAAAAAAGACGATTCCTTTAACAATACATGGGTAGACTAATACTATTAAATCCCTGTAGTCTCTAACAATAAAGGCGTTCTTAAAAATAATTCAGTATGGTTAATTTCATTTCATAAGAGAATTTAAATAAAGGTCTTAAACAACAACGTGGGTCATTTTTTCTAAAAGCAAACTCCCACAAAGGAATTTTTAACAGTACTAGAAGTAACACTCACGTTCTTGTTAGTGAACAGTTTGTATGAAGAAAGAGCGATTCTATTATTTCAACCTACTAGGGATGCTTTAAATGAATTATAAAAATATATCATTTCATTTCGAAAAATATTTACGAAGCAATTTAATGTTAAAAAAAACCAAGCTTTTAATGTTTTTGGATCCGGAACAAAACCTTTAAGAATCTAAAAATATATTAATTTTACGATTTAAAGTTAACATATTATGGCCGTTTTTTTTATCTTTGAATAAGTAGCAAAAGAACACTTTACGGACTAGATTTCTTGAATTTTAATAAAAGTATGATATTGGTCCTTTAAAAAAATAATTTATTCTTACTTGCATTCATTTGTTTTATAATATTATGAAATATTAAAATAATTTACCAATATATTTCTTGAATTTTTCCGGTTAAACATCTATACATGGATGTTACCTACCTATCACTGGATATAACTAATTATTTCGTTAAAAAATAATAAGTAAAAACTCTACAAAATAGACTTTTTGAATTGAAGAATACTATGTTATTCAATGTCAAATAACAAGTTTATGACGTCAATGACAAGTTATTTGTTTAACATACAAAGCAAACGACAGGGCTGGGGGCGGATTTCCACTTTATGCAAGGCTGAGCTTGATGGATGAGTCGAACAAGGAAAGAGCTCGAGAGAAAAACATTCGAAATCTTTTTAGCTCTATTTTTCTCCTCTTTTTTCCTGTTTAAGAATTTGCGCCCTTTCGCTTTCGTTGTGAATATTGGAGAGGATACAACAATGCAGAAACAATAAATTGAAAAAAAAGGGATCGAAAATACACGTTTTTCTGACATAAACTCAATCTCTCTCCTCTCTAAGCTTTTTCTAAAACTCAGAAAATACGAACCCATATGATTGAAACGGATAAGAGGGTTTTGCGGTTTAAATTCAATTCCAGAATTGTGTGTTTGTGGCATTAATGAATTATTATAAAATGTTCTTTAAATACAAAATGTTAAATTTTAAATTATCATTATGAGTACTATGTTCCAATTTTGATTTTTCAAAATGTGAGACGAATGTCTAATTTTCAATATTCTAAAATTTATATTTTAAATAAAAGAAGGGGAAGCGGACACATGCAAGTCTTTCCTTTTCAACAATCTAACAACAGTGATCACGGGGCTAAAATCACAAAATGATTTACCATGGCTCCCTAAGAGGTCTTCACGGGGACAGTATATAATATCAATATTAATGTACGGAACGGTAAACAAGAAATATTTTATGTTTCTTTACATGGACAAAGTACCCATAAGTTTGACCAGAGTGCAACGATTCGAAAGTACCAATGTAACGATTGTATTGTAATGTATTTATGTTATTGCATTGATAAGCAACGTGAACTGTAAAATAAAATTCTTGAAATTTAATGTTACATTCAATTGAACTCGTGACTAATAAAACATTAAAACTAAACTTCGCGGCTATGTGTTATGTTTTGGCATTAAATATCCAAAGTCTATCATAAATTGTATTCAAAATTATATTCTGTACTTACTATTATTTGATCGAAAACTTTCATATATGTATGACTATAATACAAATTAAGCTTAATTAGACATCTCGCTCGGATCAGCTAATTTATTATTGAACAACAAACTTCGAGTTCATTTATCATAGATAATAACTGCGTGTGTGTCGCCGTAAGGGGCCGAACATTATTGGTATCCCAGTCATGAAACGTGATGGTTTAATTACTCGATTTAGGAAGTACTTTAGTGCGGTTTCTAAATTTGAATAGGTTTATCTGTTTTAAAGATTAATTTTTAGAGTGGAAACACAAAAGATTTAATGGATGGCTTGATTATGTTTTTTTTAATTTAGACATTAAAATGTTTATTAGTTTAAATTATTTTAGGATCGTATTTAAACAAAATATCTAAAAAGGTTTAATTTTCGTTTTTAATTATTGTATATTAAATTAAAATCACACATTGACATTTGTGAATACATGTTTTTAAACAAATAGAAATAATCTAAATTCCAATTCCCGTTACTTCGCTTCCAAAACTGGGCATAGTATATCCTCAAGTCTTCTTAAAATCTGGGTATAGATAATTAAATATTCAAGTTGGTAGATGCAATATTGTACACTGTATTTAGATATTCGCATTTTAAAATTTTAAAATAATCAGAAATATTTAAACAAATTTTAGAAAAAAATGCATTTTTTAAAACAAAAGTTTTCACATGCAAATGATTCATTAAGATAGAAATCGGTAAAACAAATGGTAAAATAGAACTTTAAACGTTATATGAAATATTCATGTTGTAATACAAGTTAAATATGGTTTATAAAAAAGCTACTTGAATTCTGCAATAATATATGTATATAAAAAATTAATTCACTAACACGTGAATAAAATGAATTTCTAGTTCCCTCGTTAAACCAGAAAAACTTAAAATTAAATTAACACCGTATTCTTAAGAAAAATGCATGTTTGCATACATATTTAAATTCCTTTATGCCTCAAAGTAATCCTACTCTTCACACATTACTTTTGAATATCCCTCTCAGTTTGTTAAACAAAATTCTAAAAAACCTTTTTGTTAAAAGCATGGTTTAGTTTCTGCACTACGTTTTTTGTGTAAAAAGTGGAAGGTATAAGGATCATTTCTCACGAAACGGTTCCGGTAATTTTTGCCGTACTTACACTCTTAAAACAAAAGAGTGAAATCCACTCCTATAGGGGAAGTGCATTTTCGGCACCGGAAAGGAGTGGAAATTAACTCAGACTGAGTTAAAACCGCTCGTTTTAAGAGTGTAGGACGTAGATTGTTTTCTGTTATTTCTTTTACCCACTCCGCAAAAAGAGTGAAATCCACTCCTATAAGGGAAGTTTATTTTCGGCTCGGAAAGGAGTGGAAATTAACTCAGACCGAGTTAAAACCGCTCGTTTGTTTTAAGAGTGTAGAGTACCAGATGATTGCATGGGCAATGTTAAATAAATTAAATATGTTAAATAATATAAATATGTTAATACGATTTTATCTATACGTTTTAAATCAAGTAGTAGCAATGTTAAGTATATTTAGTTAATGTTAAAAAAGTGCGGAAAATAGTGCTGTAGTACCAATTGCTACAACAGCATCCAATATAACTATAAAGTAATGTTATTCCAGCTCCATGGAGTTGCGTTACACCAAACTTATGAAGTTACATAAATATAATTTTTATTCCAAAAGTGTTTTTACTTCGAAATAATGAAGTCACATACATTTTTATTAAACCGATCCAGTAATCTCCCTAAAGCATTGATGTTGCCAAGAACAAAAAACAAAGAACTCATGGCGTTAATATTTATCTGTTGCTATGGAAACGCATCGCTTTCACATTAGGCATCGCATCCTTCAGCAGCGCCATCAACAATCAACAGACGTACAGTAAATAATTCGTTGTAATGGCTGGTAAATATCTTAACTGTAACTTTATTCAAAGAAAGAGTTTTATAATTTAACCGCAAGAGGGATACAGACGTTTCGCCACCAACATAGATGCAACATTTAAAAAATTTAAATATTTACTTTTTTAAATTCAAAAATGTAAAAATTTTAAATATTAGAGGTTTTTAAATATTTTTTTAAAATCTAAAACATTAATTAATGAGTCGAATTTTTTTATTTAAATCTAAATGCATTGAAAACAAGCTGACACTTTAGCCATAAATCTTATCCCTCAGATGTTAAAAGTTGAATATTTATGACTTATCTCATCAATATTTTTCCTTTAAATAAAAAATATCGATAAGAGGTATAATTTTTTTAAATATTAAGAATGATATTTATTTGTGAGACACAACTTAGATACAAAGAATCTTATACTTGGAAATTATAATTGAGTAGCAATTTAAACGAAATTGTTTTGATTGTCTTTTATGTTCCATTGTCTCATTCTATAAGGTTTTTCTTATATTACATATTCAATCAAAACCGTAGTTATAATATTCTTGTGTAATGTATATTTCGTTCTGTAAATTACATTATAAATCTTAGTTTGAATCGCGTTTCATTAATAATAATTAGTTACGTTTTAGTTAAGGCTTTGTCAACCGGCTGTACAAAAATGTAACAAAATATCAGAGAGATTCGGTTGCCGAGTGAGATTCTGTTACTTTTTAATATTTTTTCCTCATATGAATATTTATTTTATGTTGTGTGTGAATTGTTTCTTGTTTGTTCCTGTTAAATCTTGTAACACAAAAATAAATTAGGTCGTGATGATATTTTCTTAAGTATAAATTACATTAGCTAAGCAAAAATAAGCACGAATAAGAAGAAAGAAGAAAAGGAAGAGCTAATATAAATTATTCGAACATGCTATAAAATTTTTACGTTGAAATCAATTGCTACAACACAATTAATAGATTTCAAGAAGGAATTGCATTTAGAAAATGAATAAAATCTCAATAAAGAACCCTCTTGTTTAGCTTAACTTAAGAAATATTGTTAACTAGCAAATTTATACCCGTTCTTCGCACGGATTAAAAAAGTATCAAATAGTTCCAAATATGTTTACCATATAACCTGTTATAGGATCATAAACTTATGTTATTGTTCCCGCTCGTTATAAAGTATAAAATCCCGTTTCATTGCCTTAAAATTCCAAAATGAAAAATAAGCTATAAAATGCACTCATAAATGTCATCACAATTCCCTCATAAATACATAAAACCTTTTAGCTCATTTGGCGCGTTTTGGAAAATAATTTGGCGAGAAAATAGATATAGCTACCCACACCCATTATACAGCTCTAACACAATGACCTTCGAACAACCGACCAGCTTATAAATTATTTATAAAAGAAATCGCCTATTTGGCGAATTTTAGTTAATAATTTGGCAGTTTGGCAACGTCTTTGGCGAAAAAATAAAGACATAAAACATTAATAGCTCTAGTGCGATGGCCTTTATTAACCATCGTAGTTCAGTAATAGCTTAACTTAACATTTATTGCTTAAATATGCCTACATGCAGTCAACAGAAAAATCAATGAAAAAATCATCAAATAAACCCACAATAAAATCCAGGAATGAAGACTGGCGGAATTACGTCACTTGAAACATGTCAATTATTTTTCAAATGATGAATTTAGTTTCTGAAAGTAATGGCAAAAGAATAAAATAAACATTTTGAATTTTAAATGTTTTCGTTAAAAGTTTTATTTAATTTTTTCAGCCGATGGCATCAGGAAAGAGAAAAAATTATCGGATTTGAGCGAAAGTGGTGTATTTTTTTCAGAAAATTCGAATTTTCTCTAAAAATGGAACAAATATGAAAAAACTAAGCCTCAGGTGCACACGTTAGTATTAAAGGGAATCTATCTTTAAAATTTCGAATTCCTGTGGGCAGTATAAGTAGGTCTTTTACGATCCGATAACAGAAACACACACAGACAGACAGACTCTTTCTTTTATTATTATAGATAGGTTGAGTTTCATGCATAAAAATGGCAGAAAATATCTTATAGTATCCAAACTCAACATTAAATCCATTTTTTCTACTAGGTTGAAAGCTAAGAAAAAAATGTTTATAAGACTTATTCAACTTTTTTAGAATGGAAGTTAAGTAGAAATTAATGGCTTAACATGTACAGAAAACTTGTTAAATTTATTTAGCTAGTTCAGTCTCAATAATTTTAATAAATAAAAGTAGGTTTGTAACAGAATCTGTCACTTAACTCGCTTCCACATATTTGTGTTTAACAGGAAAAACGCGCCAAACACAACATTAATTCTATATTTAACATTTACAAGCTAAATTTGGCTAGTTTCATTTATTTTATTTCGAAAATTCAATAATTATTACTTATCGTTTGCAAAAATTAATTTATATTTTAAAGAATAAATATGTCATATTCCTAGCTTTTAAATAGAATGAAAACATTTCATATCAACATACAAGGATTCCGTAGTGAAATATATTTGACGTCATTTCAAACTGATCGATGTCGCAAAAATAATTTTATTTTAATTTATTGTCTAAATAAATTTATTTTAATTTATTGTCTAAAAGAATTAAAGTTTCTCGAGCGATTGTTGCGAATGGCACATGTGATTTAATTCTAATAAAAACAGGGCCTTTAGCTATTTGTAATTCAAAGTTTTAAACGCCAAAATTAACTATTTTCATTGATCTTCTTTCTCAGATTTAATAATTAGACTTGATCGTTTGCTAAATTTGTTTGAAGTTCGAAGAATAATGATGTAATCTTTTTTAATAAATTCCCATTTACATTTCTTTCGAAAATTCACTTATTTATAGTTTGTTAAATTAATTTACAGTTCAAAAAATTTATAATTTGTACAATTGATGCTTTAAAAATAAAAGCGAAACTTAGCATTTTTTTTTTTATGCCAAGTTAGAATTCTCTATGCATCTTTCTACATACATATATATAGAACCATTAAAAGAACTCTATTGTGATAATACAACAATCCAAACCGAATTATATCACATAAATAAATATTTTTTTCAAATGTGTATTTTTATTTTATGCTAAATTCTACGTACGTTTAACGAAAATGCACAGTGAAAAATTGAATAAAACAATGGAATTTGCAATGTTATTCAATGTAGATTAATTTTTAGTTATTTAAATTTTAAATAAGCTCAAAGTTTAAATTTTTAATGAAATGTTGGCATGTAGCCTATCTGAATTTTTTGCTTGGCAAAATGACGTATCATCGATTTTGTCTGTGGGATTTTGTGATGACAACAAGTGAAAATATGAAAAAAAAAGATTGCATGTTAGTTTCAATGTAGATAAAAAAATTTGTTCATTTAAATTTTAAATAACAAACTCTGAATTTATTTTTTAATGAATTTGGAATGTAGCCTAATCTGAATTTTTAGTTCAAATTACGTTATCCCACTTGTCTCTGGTTGATTTGTGTGTTTCCTTTCTGTAAATGGGTGACGAGACATAGGCGAAACAAGGGACTGAACGATTATAATACTTCCACTTTTTACGTTATAACGTAGTGTGAAGCTAATAGGCCTTTAACCTGTCGTACAGTATTCACACATTCAAACTAATAAATCAAAACCGTCAAGAGACTTGAAATTATGACAGTTTAACTATTCAAATAAAACATACTTTCTGTGACAGTTACAACCTTTTGTATTTTCTTCCTAAAATATAAAATGAGAGTTGTGATTCCCCATCTTTTGGCATCCAAATTTATTCGAAATCTGGGAGAGCATTGTTTTATTATTATTCATTAAAAGCTTTAATAGATATATTAACAGGCAATTAAAAAAGTAACTAATTTATGAAGTATGATTTAATTAAGAAGTAAGTTTTAATTAATTTAGGAATTATGTTCATATACAATGAATAAGTTTTTTACTTACACATTTAATTAGCTCATAAATTGTCTTATTTTATAAAACATTGAAGTATGTATAAATTAAAATAGTTATATTATTCGAAGCTACGCATCAAATTAATTATTGCCATGCGTTTCTGAAACATTACATTGACAGAGAAAATAAAATCAATTCAATCTTTCGGAAACAATTTAAAATTCTATTTTTATGATTAAACTTTTAAATCAGCAATTATATTAATTGATTAAAGACTTGAAGAGCAAGGGAAAATATAATGCTGAAATTTAGAGTTTGAAAATTATCTTAGAATAAAAAAGAAGGAAAAGAACTTATTTTCAATTAATTTTTGAAATCAAATGGATTTAATTCATTTATAGAATTTCATTATCTTTAAATTAAAATATGAAGTGCTTTTGAAGAAACTATTTTTGAAGAAATATTATTTTAAGTGGCCAAATAAAATGACGCTTTTATATATAGATAATCTAAGGATAGATCAAATAGCCAACAAAATACCTGTCAATAAATATTTTGTCAATAATTTTATGTAAAAATTTGTATAGGAAATATTTTCCCAGAGAATGATATTGTTTAAATCTTACCTAAATAAACTGTAGTTTTAAAGTTGAATTTCATAGCATTTATTCAAAGAATCTAAATACTTTCAAAATAATTAATCTAGTTAATCTAAGCTACATAATTTTCTGTCTTCACATAATATTGATATTTTCAGTGACACTTATGGCCAATATTCTTATGATGACGAATTCAGTTTGGAAACATATTTATCTGTTTGTCTTGTTGTTTTAATATATGACTTGAAATGTACAGGGTTGTCCAGAAATAAGTTGCCCAACTCAGAGGCCTGTGCAGGATATTGGTCAGAATGAGATAAAATGTGAGATACAGACATTTCAGATCATGCGCTCTCGATTTATTACAAAAAAGAAATTAGTTCAAAATTTGCCGATAGGTGGCGCTGCAGATTCAAAAACACATTTTACAGTAATTCTACATGAGATCCGGGGTTCTCCGCAATTTTTCCCATTTTTATAGCTTTGTGTTCCACAGTGGATCGCAGAAAGACTGCAAAATGCCGAACATTTGAGGCTGAATCCGAAAGAAAGGCTGGATCCAATTGTTCGGCATTTTGCGGTCTTTCTGCGATCCACTGTAGAACACAAAGCTATAAAAATGGGAAAATTGCGGAGAACCACGGATCTCATGTAGAATTACTGTAAAATGGGTTTTTGAATCTGCAGCGCCACCTATCGGCAAATTTTGAACTAATTTTTTGAAAATTTTTGTAATAAATCGAGAGCGCATGATCTGAAATGTCTGTATCTCAAATTTTATCTCATTCTGACCAATATCCTGCACAGGCCTCCGAGTTGGGAAATTTATTTCTGGACAACCCTGTATATGTTTCTCATTTTTTTGTTTGTATTTTTTATAATTCCTAATTAGGACATAACTTATGTCTGTATAGAATTTCTTACAATTATTCAATAATAACACTTGTTAAAAGCTGCATTGGTTCATTTCGTTCATTCGATTTTCATTCCGGTTAAAAAAAAGTTTATTTTAAAGAAGTATTTTCATATTTCTAAACAGAGTTCCTACTATTTTAATGTCTAACACGTAAGTTTTTTTCTTTTTTAGATAGTTACATTTAAACCACACTTTCATAAGTCTAAGTTAAATAAGCTGGTAAACTTTTTTTTCTAATGGCGCTGCAATATTGGCGGTCAAGCCTCTTCAGACAAGGCATATTCCCAAGACCTGAGAGCCATTTTTTGTGGCACCATATAGGAGGGCTCTCTCTACTAATTTTGACGCACAGATTACAATGAATCTGAGCTCTCTGTGGATGTTAAAGTATGCAGAGATTTAATTTTGCCGAGAACCCAAGACAAATTGGCCCTCCAGGAATCTTTTACATGCTACATAATCATATGACATGCGTGCCCAGGATTTTCCCATCCAGAAAATCCGACGACTCAGCCTGGGCTCGAACCCGCGATCTTGGGCTTGCGAGGCTGACACGTTAAACCTCTCAGCCACTTAGCTGGTAAACTATTTTCTTCTATATATTGGAAAGCCTGTGTATTCTCTTCTAAATACAAGAACTTTTAAAGATTTTCTGTTGTCATCCATGAAATTACAACTGGAAACTTGAAGGCTTAAACGTGAATGATGTTCCAGAACATTCTTTCAAACTCACGAAACACAAAATTTCGGGCAGAAGTAAATTATGACCGAAACCAAGTATAGCCGCCCTAAACTTCTCAAACTATAATATTTTGTTGTTACGTCGTGTAGAATTTCCTATTATCCAAGTAATCAATCAGAGTTATATTCTGCAGTCACTGACAAAGCTCGTGCCGTTAATTTAATCAATGACACTTTCATAAGGAAATTGATAAACTCATGTTGTCGTGTAAAATAATGTGAGGTTTACTTAGGATCATAAAAGGAATTTTTATTTAAGGAACATACTATGTAACTTGATAATTTAAATTGAAGTATGTATACATGATGTTTTATAAAATCGTAACTCAGGCCTTGGATTATTATTAGTTTCCAAAATAATACGCGAATTAAAATAAAAATTTGCATTAAACAAAAAATTATGATTTGTATGAGATCGGAATATGTTTGATAAGAATGTGATAGAGATTAATAATGAGTGAAATTCATTAAAGAATTGCATTCGCTTGGATTTATTAAAAGGTTACATCGGGTTACATAGCGTTTTGTTGAATGTTTCTCACATATTTTGAGGTTAGTGGGCTTACTCTAAAACAAGAGTAACTTTACACCCAAAAATTGTTTGCGTTACTAAAAGTTATACTTTCCCTTTAACAATAGGTTTCATTTATAAACGGACATTCTTAAAACAAAAAGATTTTAAAAATAACAGTCTCTTTACGAAAGAGTTTGACATTTATACCAGTTAAAACAACCAACGAACGCCAACTTTATACTGCAGAGTGATTAACGATTGAGATTTTTCGCTTGAATTCAAATTAATGATGCTCGAGAGACCTTAAATGTAAGCTTATTAGGAATCTAAAAGTACTTTGTTTTAGAACTTTTCTGCATTATTAGTTTATACAATGGTATTCTAGATAGTCGGGGTTATAAATTAAAGTGTAAGTCCCTTATCACTAATAAAAGTTTGTAAACTATAATAATAGTATTTCCCTCAGAACATATTACTTGTCATGTATGAAGTAGGGAGTCACTAAAATTAAGGCAATTTATTGTTAAGTTATGTTGATTTAGAGCTCATTTTATTTAATCGTACCACGAAATTATTTTTCATACCAATTGTAGATTATTACTAAGAACTGTACAAGTTTTTTTAATTGAATTTTACGATTTGCAGTTTTCGCAATTATAAACAGTTTCGTTATTAATATATTTTTTAAAAATATTTGTCTTGCTATTTTGATGACGCCACATATCAGATTCAAATACTTTACCTATAGACAATCATTTGGAAATGCAAAAATAAATTACCATTATGTAATAAATTTCTGAGCTAAAAATTTTAAAACTCCCAAATTTTTTTTAGGTTTAAAAAAGTATAATTTCTTGTATCAATGTGTCGTTAAGTGTTCGTTAATTTACTATTGTATTTTCGATACTTAATAAAAAAAATACAACATTTCCACCGAGAAGTTAAATTTGACAAAACTGGATGATACAATTTTAAAATGTTGTCATTTATAAAAGAAGCCTTATTCTTTCAGATGTTTAGATGTCCTAAAATTTTCACCGATGTGTATCATTTTAATTTAAGAAAACGGACTAATTGAGCAAAATTATAGAACGTACAATGTAAAAAAATCCCTCTTATTTACCATCACAATGTGATGGCAAAAGTGCTGTCATCACTCTGTGCTGTGAATTTATATACATGTGATGTATAATTTATTATGTGGTACCAGCAAAAAGTTTGCTTCACAGTTAAAAATTTTTACACCGAAATTTTATTGTCACTGAAATTCTTGAACATTCACGGTGCCACCACTATTTGGAGAGTGAATTTACTAATTTTTTGGTTAAACCATAACTTTGACGCATCACAAAAGTGGTAAATGGTCCAAATAGTGGTGGCAGCTAGAAAGTTCCAGGATTCCACTGTAATCTTGCACCAAATATTTTACTTGTGTTGGATGCACCATCTTTTCTGTTTGAAAGCCTTTGGAGTAAGTTGTTCATGTGGACTTTGTGAGAGTCAAGAAAACATCAATCTGCTATTAATCAATCATTGCATCACTGATATAAAAAAAAACGTAAACTGTGCTGAAATTTAATAGAAACTTGTTACACTTTAAAGGGTTCATATTTTTCTTTCAACACAGCGGCTATTTAATTTACTAGTGCTAAAATGATCGCTGTAAAAAATGAAAGTAATGCTTAGTGTAGTCATCAAAGTGTTAAATATAAAATGCCGAATTAGTCGTCTCATTCTTGATTAAGAAAAGTAAATTGAACATTTTCTTGTTTTTTTAACTTTCAAATGTAAAAATACAATTATTAAAAATAAATCAAATTTCAATTATTGAAACAGCAAAATTAAACAAAACTTTAAAAATCATTAAAATCTAAGGGCTTCAATATATCGAATTAAAAGGTAATTTTTCATTCAGAAACTTTTTTTCCAAAAGTCATTAATTTAGTAGATTACTCTACAATAGAAAATTTCATGTTTTTATTCGGAAGCATGAAGTGTCATAAAAATTACTGTAATTACAATCACGATGAGGGCACTGTTTCGCGCTAATAGCCATTTTTCGCAGATAGTTTTTTACTTATAAGCGCCATGCTTTTTAGCGTTGGCTCATACATTTAAATTTTATGTTATTTTAATATATGTTATTTCAAAGCAAACGTATATTTGTCTATTACGACTCATGATTAAATAAATACTAACTTTTCAACTATCTAATTATGAAGCATGTTTTTTAGTTATGTAAAATGAAGTAATTTGAATACTTTTGAAGCAATGTATATTTTAATGCGGTTTATTTATTCTACAAAAAAGGCTACTAATAATACTAGCAAATAATACTAGCAAAATATTCAAAGGTTAATAATTAGAAACCTTATACATATTTTTTTTCTCTTTTACAGTGCATGAAAACTAATTTTCTTTACATAACCTCATTATTAAGAATTATAAAATTCTAATAAACGAAAAATAACGCAGAGCCAATTTTTGTATCATCTTAAAAATTCAATTTTCACAATACAAGAGTTAATTGAAATTAAACAACGGCGATTTTTTTCTTTCTTTTTGATGACAAAATTATATTTTTTTCCATCCCCAGAGAAGAAATTAAATCTTGAAAACAAGATCATAGACTTAAGAATATTTTTTCAAACTCTCCACGGCTTTTCATACCTTTGAAAAAAGTTTTAACAAGACAAAATGGATTGCCCGTTTATAAATTCAAGCGTCCCTGAATGGATTTGCATATAAATTAAATTTAAATACAAATTTAGAAAAAAAGCTCCTTATTGTCAAACTAAAAACAGTTTAAGGGTCTTTCTAATGCACTGAAATTAGAAATCAGCCGTTGGGGATAAAATTTTGAATATATAATAAGTATTAGGTATGGATGAAGATTGAAATTGAATTCTTTTCTTTGCTGAAAAATGCATTCACATTCTTTATAACATCGCACCTTTATTCCCTGAGTATATAGTGCCGGATATGTACATTAATTAAAATGGGAGAAAGAGAAAAGGGTATTCTAATTTTGAGTTTAAGGCCTTTAAATTATACATATGAACATTATTATAAATAAATATATATAACAAATACAATAAATAAGAACAAGAACTCTAAATTATAATATTACATAAATAGGAATTTTAAATTGTTACAAACCTCTTTGTTTTATTTATGATTTATATACACTGTTAAAAATTTGGTGCTAGGTTTCACCATGATATTGGTTGGCTTCACCATGATATTGGATCCTAGTTTCTGCAACGGCTGAATGGTGAAATATTTCAAATTTTTTTCGGTGTTTGGTTGAACCATTTTTCTGGATTTGGAAACAAAAACCTGAGAAATGGTTCAACCGAATACCAAAAATATGGTGGAACGTTTCACCATTCAGCCGTTGCAGCTACTAGGAACCAATATCATGGTGAAACCAAGCACAAAATTTTTAACAGTGTAAGGTTAAAGGATTGTGATGAAAATGCATACAATAACGGTCAGTACGGGATTGATCAGGCTGCCACATACTAGGCTCTAAATTGTTTTATATAGCGTTAAATATTCTCGTCGTATTGTACCCTCAGTGTTTTTTTTCTGAGGCATCATATAAGAAATAAGCATTGCGAAATCTTTCCCCTTTACATAATTATTGTATTTTTCGTGTTTTAAAAACCTTTAGTTCAACACAATTCCTGACTTGATGTTACCTTGATAAAACAATTTAAGGTTTGGAAACAAAAATGTATTAAACAATGTTTACTTAGCTAAAAATTTATATTTTTAATTGATTCAGTGGTATTTGCCGACATACAAGCACGATTAAAACAGTAAGTGAAAATTAGCAAGTAGGTAGTTTCTGTTTCTCATCTATGAAAAGAGATTAAGAGTAAAATATATAGCAAAGGGGATATTTTGTTTCATAACTGGATGTATTTAGTAAATTATTAATTATGTATTGAATATAAGTAGGTTTGTAACAGAATCTGTCACTTAACCCGCTTCCACACAACATTTGTGTTTAACAGGTAAAAAAGCGACAACATGCGACATTTACATGCTAAATTTGGCTAGTTTCATTTATTGTATTTCGAAAATTCAATAATTATTGCTTTACGTTATAAACGTAATGTGGAAGCTAAAATTTAGAAAAGCTACATATTTTTAAGGCTATAATATGTGAACTTTTTAACTTCAATATACGATATTTTTGCTCTTCAATTTACATTTTTGGGCGTTACTTATACATAAGTTGATCTTTAAAAAAAAATTTTATTAAAAAATATCTACCATCATTTATTTTTCCTATTTGCATTTTGCCACTATACCTGAACCTATTTAATGAGAATTTAGGTACTTTTGGAAAAATACATTTTTAGTCAAATTTTGCTGTTTTAAAAAATTCCAAATTGAACTAGGATAGATACATAGCTTTATCTGCAATTTCTTAATTAAAAACATGCTTTAAAAAATATGAAAACCCTAGCCTGACTATTATGCGCCCCTCTTTAATTTTTGTTCCCCTAAGGATAAAAGCTTTTCTCTATTTTTAAATGAAAGTAGAAAGAAAAAATTAGTATTCATCGATGCTTCGATAAAAATTCTTTCATGAAAATACAATCTATGAAACAATTGAAGAGCTTAGTGGAAGAACGTGTAAGTGCCATTTTTGAAAAAATTAATATATTTGTGTCAATGAACTTATTTCCTCCCTCAAATATACCAAGGTTCCCCCTTTTCATAAACTTTAAGTAAAGTATATTTTTTTTACCTTTGTAAGTGACGTTTTTAACGTATCTGAGTGGAAACGAAAAACTTAGCTCATTTTCTCGTTTTTACCTTTTTGTCACTTAGCACGTTATTTCACTGTGCTCTTCAATTTACAGGAAGACTCAAAAGTAAAAATACCACTTTGCTCAACAATGAATAGGCGATATCTTTCACACATGCGTTGATGAAGTGCTAAAGAAGGAAGAATTTATCAGCGAAATCAACATATTTTTGAAGTAAAGTAAATACGAGAGTTCTTAAAAGTTAAATTTCTACGAGGAAGTATTTTTATGTAAAATAGCGGAAGAGAACTTGATAAGCAACCTAGAAATATTCTTATTATAAATGCAAATTGAGGGAAACGCGAAAACTCGTTAAATATTAAATTATTCATAGTCTATGGTACTTTATGTTTTCGGATATACATAACTAGTGTTTAGTTTATCTCGTAGTATAGTGAACGGTTGAAAGTTTTCGGAGTTGAAAAAAAATATACACTATGTTTAAACTTTTATTGTGAATATAAGAATTGTGTGTTAATCCTAATCGTTGCCAAAGGAACAAATACCTGAACAAAAATATTCATCTAACACTTCCTTACATATTTACAAGTGACATTTTAATTAATAAATTATTAATTTTTTTATTAATAATTTTTCAAATTATTTTCGTTCAAATTAATATTTCTGAGTTATACGAATTTAACTTTAAGTATTAATCTTTAAATAAGATCTAAAATATGAACGATTAAGGAAAAAAGATAACGATTTTTAAATATTCAGATATTTAAAAAGTATAAAAGTTTACAGTAAGATGTAAAACTAAATTATTATTCTCTAAATAAAATACCATACATGTTATTCCTGAGGGTAAAATATTATTTTATGGTAATATATACTAAGAATCATTTGACATTACCTTAAATATTTTATTAAATTACAAACTTCATAAAGAAATATATAAGTTGCCCGGGGTAAGTGGAACAGCTGTGATATAATAATAGTATTTTAAGGTGTACGAATACACTTGAACTTTTTTGTCTAATATTTCACTTAAAAATCCAATTTTTTTATATTTGATATAATTCATAAGTGTATGAGGGTACGTGTAAAAATATTTTTAAAATGTTAATTAATTAGCATTTTATGCATTAATTAGCATTTTATGCATTAATTAGCATTTTATGCATTAATTAGCATTTTATGCATTAATTAGCATTTTATGCATTAATTAGCATTTTATGCATTAATTAGCATTTTATGCATTAATTAGCATTTTATGCATTAATTAGCATTTTATGCATTAATTAGCATTTTATGCATTAATTAGCATGTTTTTTAAACACTCATAACTCAAGAACTAATTAACTTAGGCCTATAAAATTATTATGCAAATTAATCACCAATTCCTTTTGAAGGGCGTGAATCTTAAACCAAGTTTGTGGCTCCTTTAGTTTTTTATTTATAATTTTTTTTTATAATAAGCAACATTAAAAAAATCCATTTTTTTAGAAAAAAATAACTTTGACATGCAATATAAAATTAATTTAAAAACCAAATCTTTTGAGGTTCACGCCCTCCCCCAACTCATTCCACAAATAAATAAACAATTCGTTTGACAAAATGTTAATTTTAACTTTAGTCATTGTTTAAGCAAAGTAACACATGAGAAAAATGAAGTTTTGAGAAAATTGAGTTTAAAGGTTATAAAAGCTAACTTTCATGATTTGGAAGATTAGAAAAACATCCGTAACTTTTTATTAGAGTGAAGTATCAGTACAAACTTTACATCATTTTAACGAGAAAGAATTGGAGATTCTAATGAACTTAAAAACAAAAAATGCCTAATTTGGTTATTTTTGGCCTTTTCTATTGTGTATGTATACCTTAAATGCATATTTAGTTCTCGTGAAACATTCAAAGATATTTCTAAAAAAATTAGTGTTAGTTATTGCAAAATCGAACTTTGTGTATCACTATAAGATTTAGTTTACTATGTCCTTTATTAGATACTAATTTAAATACACATTTAACAGTACATAATTAACTTTTACTCAAATGTTATGAAGTTTCAAAAAACTACAATTATAAAAATTCATTAAGAAAGAACTTTAAAAAATTATTTACGAATCTATGCTAAAATTCTTGAGTTTACTTATAGTTTAATTACCCTAGTGCTTTTTGCTTTATAGTTTATAATAAAAACAAATTCGACCAATTTCTTAAAATAATACATTTAAAAGTTACACTTTTAAGCTATTAATAAGACTCTTTGTCTTCACATAAAACATCCAAGAAGAACATTTGAATGTATATCCGGTTATAAAAAAAATATTGTTGAAGAACAGACAAAATTCGAGAGAAATGAAAACTTAAATAATATTTATTTTAAATGTCGAATTTTTAATATAATATTACGTACCTGAACTAATTCAGATTGGTATTTTCGAGATCAGAAATCAAAATGCAGAGTCATTTCCTGTAATAATAAAAAAACTTTAACGACTTTAATATGAATATATCAAGTAAAATTTAATATCAAATAAAAGCTTTTTTGTGTTTGGTATCAACATTCCACTTGTTTCTGTGTGACAAAAGTCTAATCATTTTTCTCCCACCTCTTAGATATCCTCTAAGATAACAGATTGCTTTGTTTTTTTAATCTTCCGGCAAACAAAAAAATGGTTACGGAAAAGTGTCTACTTGTGAACCTAAAATTAACCCTCCTGTTTCCCCGTAGACAGATTTCGAACTCCTAAAGCTCTGTGACGTAGTCGCAACGTTGCTTGGCAACCCTAAGGAAGGATCGACATTAAGTCGTACTAAGAGGATGGGGAGAGGATAAAATGAAAAAGAAAACGAAACGAAAAAAACACCCAAGAAAAAAAACCATACGATAAACCAACAGCCAGCGCACTGTAGCATCGGCCACGCTGTCAAGTTGTACAACCGTCGGGGGAGGGGGGGGGGGATCCCATTCTAAATATAGGTATCTTCGTTACTAGAGTGAGGTATTCATCCTTTTATTCCAGGCGATTTTCCTGATGATTTTCCTCCTTTTTTATGTGTTCTAAGACTGGCAACAGATGGCACGCGGTTTATATCTGAGTTTACAACTGACTCGCAGCTGTATGTCTCCATTACGAGTGTTTTTGAATGAAAGCGATAAAATGGATCTTTGAGTTTGGAACAAGAAAACTAATTTCTTCCGAGACTTAATTCACAAAAGCAGCTTATTTTTGTTAACACGGGAAAACGGTTATGGATAAATTTATACTATGCATACAACAGTTAAGATGCAAAATAAAATCATGTTTTGCTTTCTAAATTCTACTATACTTTCTAAATATACTAAAAGTGATCATTTATATTTTATTTCACTTTTACCTAGTGTATATATAGGGTGTATCGTATTTTCATTACAAGGATAAAAACAATTGAAAGATCGCAACAAAATTGACTTTAATGGCAACTTGGCAAACTCAAAACAACACTTAGAAGTCTTTTAAAGTGTAAAGAGTGAAAATAAACTGAAAATTATCAAGATGTTAAATCTAAACAAATTTTAATTCAAAAGTCTTGCATCAGTTGTAGTTTTAAAGGTGTATAAAAAAGGAACAAATGAAAACCTCTAGGTATGCAGCAAAAAGATTTTAAAGAAACAGAAATAAAGCTGCAAGTCAACCCCTTACCCTTATTTTCCTGTTTTTCGTTTCCGATTACTTATGATTAAACTATTAAATACAAAAATTTTAAAAAATGTATTCTATTTGATACTTTGTGTCAGATAAATATTTCTATTCGTTAAATAAATACATAAAAATGCTATTTAAAACAATTTTAAACTTCAAAGTAAGACTTTCCAGGCAGCAATATTTTTTTATTCAAATAAACCATTGCAATATTTTTATACTTCTTAATTTACAAAAAAATACATATTTATACTCTCTAAATCATCAACTTGTTTTCGAATGGATTATTCAATAATACTACAAACAGAAACACGAACTATACAATAAAAATATATTAATCTCGTAAAAGTCTATGCAAATTGAAGAGGAATGTATTGTTATCTTACTTTAAATTAGGATAAAAGATTACATAAAAAAACTACATTTGGAATCCACATTTTTCTAATGAATATATTCCGATGTCAGATTTATCTTACGAGAAAACAATTGCTAATTAATCCCAGTGTACATCGTTAGAGTAAGTCCGGTGGTCTGAAAGAGAGAGAAATATTTTTCTTCGATAGGGAACTCTCCTGGTAGTTTTAGTTAGAGATGTTAAAGAGATAACCATTTGGTAGCTGATATATGTGACATCCGCGTTAACCTTACAGAATCACAAATATACATAATGCACTCTAAATCCATTTGCGGTGTATAAGTCGTAACAACTATTAAGGTTGAATACCACCTCATACGTCAACCATATCACTCAGAATTTGCGAGTCGAAAATTTGTTATGTTGAAACTCTTTAATTTGAATGCTACTAAAAGCAATGCTTTGAGGGGTGTTTAAAAGCGTTTCTTAAGCTGAAATTTAATATTAGCATTTGTAATGCTTACAGGCAGCTATTTCTAATTTAAGGATTTAATACAATTGGTATCAGTCTCGTAATCGTAAACATATAGTTTTGCTAAAGGCACATGCAGTACATTAATTAGATTAATGGGCAAGAATAATATACATACTTTAAGCTTTCTTAAAAGTCCAAGTTTGACCTTGTAATTGTGCTTTTCCGTTCACCTACAAGATACATATAATCCAATTTCACCAATAAGTAAAAGAAACAAAATCCCAGTTAGACCCCGTCATTTTACACCCTAAGAAAGATTGTATTTGAATAAAAAAAGTTGTTTTTCTGGCTATCTGTTTTAGCTTCCACACCATGTTTATAACACAAAAAAATGAAAAATATTTGTAAGGCTATGTCCGTCCGTCTGTCTGTAAATCACCCTCTGTCACACTCCAAGGTGCAAATGCTACACACAACTGTAATACGTCAAAAATTTCCTCACTCCCAAGTGAGGGGCAACAATTATTTTAATAATATTTTTTTTATTGCACAAAAACATACAGACAGGAATTTGAGGTAAAATAAATAAATAAAAAAGTAATAAAGCAGAGAGAACACAAAGGGTCACAAGGACCATATTTGCGAACATAAAAAAAAGTAGATGGTAGTAGATTTTGATACAAGCATTCGGTAAAAGTTGGGAAAACCACCCATACATCTCTCTCTCTCTTTAATCTGGGATACCGATACTGAACTCAAATCGAATCTCCCATTAAACAATCCAAACGACCCTCGTCTATTTCGCAACCAGACTCCAGACCACAAACCTGGCATAAATTAAACAACGAATTCCACTCAAGCGTCACTTTCTAATGCATTTCAAAAGGCCTGTTGTCACCGAAAGCACATGCACCCCGAGTAACCAGAACCCAGACACAGAACCCATTAAAAGCTCGGGCATACGAAACCTTCCCAGTCAACGTCAGTCGAATTGCTGACCGCTCGGATGACAGTTCGCTGGGAAAGGTGAGATTTTGAGGGATGGTGAGGGTGGAACTTTGGGTTCTTTTGTGTGCAGTTGTATTTGGTGGGAGTGGAATCAGTGTTCTTAAGCTTTTCATCATGAATAGAATGCAAAGAAACTAAAAAATTGGAATATCCAGATTTTGTTTAAGTGTTTGGAGTTTAAGGCGTGTGTGAATTTTATCGCAGTGTATTAAGACAACTTCGGTAGTATTACACTGGCTCCAAGGATAAAAATTTTACTACTAACTTTGCAGTTTGGTGTTTTTTTTTTTACTTTTCCGCCAATGCAAAATTGCAACAACAGTAAAAAGACAAAACAAATTAAACTAGGATATTTAGAAAGGTTTCATAAAGGAGCTAATCTTGGCAAAAAGTTTGCATATTGAACAAAAGGTTGATTTATTCAACGGTTGATTGTTAAGCTGAAAAACCGTAACATATAACTGAGAAACGAGCAATTATAAAGTGTGATTATCGAATATCATTAAAATAAAATAACGTTTTTGTGTATATCTTTTTTAAAAACTATATAGAATTTAGACACTTATACCGTATATTAAGTAGAAATAAATGTGCTTTAAAAGTATTTTTTTAATTGAGATTTTAAAGGTTCTAACACGCCTTCCTAAGCACTGTCACATAATCACAATTCCAAACCTCGAGACCCATGTACGAAACCCGTGCGCATCTATTGAGGCTTTTATTCAACCAAACCAATTCAAAATAAAAACAGTAGCATATCAGAACCATTCTATAAACATAACCAACACATTATGCTGGCAAGATTGTTTCATTACGCTGCGCTGGATGCAGAGAGATCGTTTCCCGACATGACTGAATGCCCTCATCCATCCATAGCAAATTGCTTCGAGTACACAAGCCCGCATGGAGTGACTATAGCCAATGTAGCGCAATATGGCGGCGGGAATCACATTAACATTTATTCGGGGAAGATGGAGATAGATTGTGGCCGAAGGGTTTTAACCACAATCGCTATCATTTGTGTATGGTAATGAAAAGGACCTGTTTTTGAAATATTTACTTCTGCACTCTTATTTTTCTTAAATTCTGAGCGTAAGGGCAGTAGCGCATCCAGAGGGGCTAGAGGGCTTACCCCCCCCCCCCCCCAAAAAAAAAAGAAAGTGAAATTACATACATAAAATTTCAATAAATTCATGCATAATAAATGGATTTTAAATAATTAAAATTTATATTTAGTAAATTTTAAATATAACTGGTTATTGAATTTTAATTACTTTTAATATATAATTTACTGGCTCCATTAATGAAAAGGGTTGGAAATAGGTATTAGCTTCCTTTACCCTCAAAAATATTCTGAATCCGCCACTGTGTAAGGGGCGGATGATCTTATGTAAGATATAGAGACCACATAAGACAGCAGCCAACTTTAAGTCGAATGGATGTACGCATTCATTTATATCTGCAAAACACTACCATTGCAACGATATTGCTTACCACATCAACAAAAATATTTTGTCCAAGTAAACATTGGCAGAAGTTTAAAATATTTGTTGTTATTAAAACAATAGTTTGGTGCCAGTAACTGTCAACTTAAACAGATTCCACACAAGTTTTCGGCACTGAAATAACATGGTTTACCAAAACATATAGTTATTAACCAAGCCTAATAAGTAATTTGAAATTATTTTGTTTCTCAAAAATTCATTTCATACTTAAAAATAATTTAGTGTATTTGTAAACAAAAATTAAAAATTTATCATTAAAAATGCTTTAAAAGGGAATTTACAAATAGAATATATTGAACTGAACTAACAGATTTTATTTACGCAATTTCTTATTTATTTAATGTAACTATGTTAGAATGTTAGAAATAAAAAACGCAGATTTAACTTTATTCTAAAGGGAATTCTTTAGTCTCTTTTGATAAAATATTTTAGAAAATGTTGTGACAGAAATAATCTGACTATTTCAAAAGAAAGTAGAAAACATTTTAAATTTGATTCCATGATTGTTTTCAATTTCTATTTAAAATAATTGGATAAAAATGATTTATGTTTTAATGCGTGTTAAACGATAGTCTTAAAACATATTACGCTAGCTTTTGACATGTCTGTTAGCAATTTTAAAATCTAAATACTTAAATTATTTTTAATATCTTGTATTACTGTATAAAATTTATTACATCAGTAAAATGTGTTTAAATCATTTTTATTTAAAAATATTTAACTTTACAAGTTCCAATTAACCACATTTACAAGAAAGTATTCAATTAGGCATTTAAGGATTATAATTTTTATAACTATAATCTTTAGTAATACTCTAACCATTATGAAATCGAATAATTATTTTGGTTTTTTTTGGTTTTCTCCATAATATTTTATAATTTATAGCTATATTTAAAATAATTTTAATCTAATCATTGAACTAAAAAAAGAAACTCTACAATAAGTTAATGGAATTAGATGAACGTAAATATATTACCAAAATATAATTTGATTAATTTATAACTTTTATACATATTAATTTTTTTGTTTATTAATTGTGTAATCGTATTAAACGACGTATGCACCGCATTATATTGACTTGCAAATTGTTGTTTCTTATTCCACTTGGTCTAGACCAAGTCCAAAAGACCGTTAATAAGTCTATCTGACTTACCTAATATACATATAACACATGAATTTAACTTTGAGCATAAAATTATAGAGCAAAATAAAAAAAATGTATAACATTTCAAGAAACTCTTAATCAATAAATAAAACTAAAGTTTTGTCAGTATTTTTGTTTTGTTGTAATACACTTACTTTTTTTAGGTTTGTCAAACCTATTTTAAGTTTCAATAATTTTGGGTACATTCAATTTGTTTTGGATTTTATTATTTGAGAAATTTAATAATTTACTGATTACGATCAAATATGTAATTTGACAAACTTTACAAATACAGTCCCTGGACAAATTATTAGACGCACTGTATATTTTTTTTAGTAATTTTATGTTTCTTAAGAGTTTTTATGCAATATTGGTATATTTGAACTACAATATTATTGATTTTTATTTAAAAGAATTGTTGTAGACTACATATTTGTATTTATTTTTAACATATGGCAGCACTGTTGACAAAGTGGTACATGAAAGTAAACAAGTACAAACCTGTATCAGGTGTGAAATCATCATCCTCATATGCAGGAGACAGTACAGTCTTGAAATTGATAGCATGCGGCGCAAAATTAAAGCTCAAGGTGGCTCAACTAAATATTGACTTTTACTAACATTAATTTAACTTTTCTTTAAAACTTAATAAACTTATGCTTTTCTAAATTAATGCTGTTTTATTTATGTCAAATAAATCGGTAATTGATTGGATAATTTAAAAATAAAAAAACAAATAAATTTAAAATAAAACGGTACAATATCACCCGGTAATTAATATTTTACATGAAATCTTGCAGTGCGTATAATAATTTGTCCAGGGACTGTATACACAAAAATAATTTACTAAATTCAATTTTTCAAATATAATCTGAATAACAAAAAACTACTACAAAAGATTTTTTTATATCAAATTTACCTGTCCATATTCTTAGAATTGTTGAAAAAATAGTTTGTAGGTTGGATATTTAAAATAACTTTTTTAAAGAAAATAGTATTAGGGTATTTCTACTTTTTATATATAAAAATACATTTGATTGCATACAGAATCAATAATTAACTTATAAAGGCAAGACCTACATTTCAGAAAAGCGCTAACACAAACATAGCTTCATACTTAAAATGAGTTTTCAAATTCTACCCGAGATCGGTAACAATCAATTTTTACGACGAAGGGTTTGAAAATTTGAAGAATTTCTTCTTCATTTCTAAAGCGTGGGAGGAGATGCGAAAAAATGTACCAGAGAGAAAGTTATGCATAAGTCTTGAGGATTTTATGTGAGGTAAATTTAATGTGTTGTACTTTTTTTTACTTTAAGTAATTTTAACATTTGAATATAAATAGATCTAATCTATAGACGAGTTTACTTGAAAGTGAAAGACGTTTATTTTTTGAAGGTTACTATTTAAATTATAGAAAACAAAAAAATCTTTAAAATAACAACGTAAGCATTTCAAACATATGACGAAATTTCAAACTGATTTATACGGCAAAAATAAATTTTGCTTTGAATATTAATTTAAATAAAGTTTCTCGTGCTATTTTTGATGTGGTCACAGGGATTTATATGACTAAAAATTAAATAACTTCAATGGTAATTAAATTTGTAAGTCCGTCGCTGATGTCCACTTGGACGCACAGACAAACGGATAATAAGTATAAAAGATAGATTTCTAAAAAAAAGAATTTTCAATATCCGACGAGGAGGATGGAACCGACTATGAAAGGAGGGTACAGACGGACAGACGAAAATCTCCAGCGTGTCTATATCTTTTTTTAACCATCTATAAGCAATATCTTTACTTAGAAACCATATTAGGTTCTGTATGCTTTGTTGTAATGTTATCATACCATGGTTTATTGTAGTCTAGTTTAAGAGATACAGAAATCCCATAGACTTTCTTCCCGAAATCTTTATGTTCCATAGGGAACGGAATGGCTTCTCTATGATTAAGTTACTGTGTGGGAGTAGTGATAGATTTCTTGATTATGGATAGAAGAGAGATGACTAGGAAGAAAAAGAAATTTCATTCATTTTTGGTTGTCATAGTGATGGCCGTCTATTGGGAAGTTCGTAAGGGGAAATCGATTAGATGAATTTGGTGTAGAGATGAAGCATGTTTAATACGGTTTTTCATTGGGTATTTGAATTATTGTATTATTAATTTAAATCCATAAAACAATAAACACCACTACAAAAGTCATACAAGATGTAAAAAATGTGCAAATAACTATAAAAACATAATAAAAAACATTTAAGAGAAAATATTATTAAATTTCCCCAAAATAGAATGACTCAATTACGCCTAAGTGATAAATCTTGAAAAAAAGGTCAATATTCATTTAAACAAGAAGTTCATAAAGAACTAAAATAGCCTACTTTCCTGTTACTTAAATACTTACTGAAGTTCTAATCGGGAAAAAAACTAGGTTCCTAAAGTAAATATCATCAACAGCCGTTTCTACACTAGCTTTATACACATTAGAAAAAAAAATCGAAACACAGCACCCAGCTATAATTTAAACTTCTAAAAGCCAAAATCAACTATTTTCCTTAATATTCGTTCGCAAATTAATTAAATATTATTTATCATCTGCTCGTGATTTATTTGTAGTTCGAAGAATAAATATTTATTAATAACAAAAGTAATGAAACTACTCCGAACTGCATTAAAAAACAAGAAATGTAAATTAAAACTAAGCATAATTGCATGCAAAAGTATGCCTTGCCGCTTTCTTGGTAGATAATTAATGAATAATCAAAGAATCAAATTGTTCTACATTTTATGACGTCATTCCAAACTGATTCATGAAAATATTATTTTGCTTCAAATATGTTTAAATAAAGTTTCTCATGCCATTGTTGATTTGGCAACAGTGATTTAAATGACTCAAAATTGAATTTCAATGCTAATTCAATGGGAAATTCGCCGACAGATAGTAGATTTATGTCCGTCCGGACGTACAGACAGACGGACAAAAAGTATGAAAGTTGGGTATCTGAGGTCATAGCTTTCTAACAAAAAAGAATTTTTAAGATCCGATGATTAGAACCGATTTTGGAAGGGGGTACAGACAGACAGACAAACGGACAGACAGGCGGACAGACAGACGGACAGACATACGAACAGACAGACATACGAACAGACAGACAGATGGACAGACAGTTGGACATCAACCGCATTTCAATACCTACAGTGATTTAAATGACTCAAAATTGAATTTCAATGCTAATTCAATGGGAAATTCGCCGACAGATAGTAGATTTATCTCCGTCCGGACGTACAGACAGACGGACAAAAAGTATGAAAGTTGGGTATCTGAGGTCATAGCTTTCTAACAAAAAAAGAATTTTTAAGATCCGATGATTAGAACCGATTTTGGAAGGGGAGTACAGACAGACAGACAAACGGACAGTCAGGCGGACAGACAGACGGACAGACATACGAACAGACAGACATACGAACAGACAGATGGACAGACAGACAGTTGGACAGACAGACAGTTGGACATCAACCGCATTTCAATACCTACAGTGATTTAAATGACTCAAAATTGAATTTCAATGCTAATTCAATGGGAAATTCGCCGACAGATAGTAGATTTATGTCCGTCCGGACGTACAGACAGACGGACAAAAAGTATGAAAGTTGGGTATCTGAGTTTATAGCTTTCTAACAAAAAAAGAATTTTTAAGATCCGATGATTAGAACCGATTTTGGAAGGGGGGTACGGACGGACAGACGGACAGACGGACATCGACCGCATGTCAATACCTACTTTTTCATTTTTTTAATTCTTTCGAATTAAAAAAAGAAAAGCATGCTAAAAATCAGATTACAGAAATACAATTAAATAGGTACATAAATTTAACGTTTGTATTGCAAAAATATTATCATTATACAAATGTGAAACGTATTGTGCATATTCTGTTTCCATATAAAAAGATATTATTAATGTAGAAATCAAATATTTTATTATAAGAGCCATGTTAGTGAAGTTCAAGTAAGCTTTATAAAATTGTGAATCTTTTTTTAAATTGTTAAACTAATTGTAAACAAAAAAATTATATGGAGTTGAGTACATCTGATCCAGCATTAAATATAAAAAAATATTTAAATCAATAGTTTTTAAAAATCAAATAATATTTAAACCGGCTTGTTTCAGGTGACGTAGTTTTTTTCCAGATTTGAAACCTGCATTTCTTTTAATCAGTACTCCGATTAGTTCTCGGTTCCCACGTGACATTGATTCACCAATCGAAACTCGAAAAAGATAAGACGAACGAATTCAGTCACAGATTAATAGTGCATATAAACAAATCGAGTTTAATTCAGTTTAATTCAGTCTCATATGCAGAGAATAAGCGTAATTTATTTTAAAATAGGGAAATAAAATTATATAGAATGGATTTTATTACTAAATAAACTTTGAGGAAACGCTTTTTGCTACAATAAGAATATATTTTTTCTTCATCGAAATTTAAAAAATTGATGGAATATTTTGAGAAAAAAATTTCATATTTCTTAGTTTTTGGATTTCTTTAGTTTTAGTTTTTCTTATTTCTTTTGGTTAAAAGTGCAGAAGCATTTTTCTAACCAAAAAGTTCATCAAAAAATACGAACTACATATTTTATGCAAAAACTCTATAAAATTATTCTTATTTGCAATATAAAACTCCCTTTTACATTTATCCCTCCAAAACAACATCCATAAAGCAGTCAAAGATAAATCTTTAAAAAATAGCCGCCAGCTCTATCTAGTTTGGGCCATTCATAACGCCTATAAAACTGCTTGATGCACTTTCATAAAAAGGATCTGAAATCAGCCCATCGATCCGTCCAAAGGAATAACGGCTATAACTGGTTTCAAAAAGACCGTTAACTCTTCGACGAAAAGTGAACGACTAAACAAAATGCTGTTGAAAGCACAACCTCTCGTGTAATATAAATGTAACGCAGTCTTTGAAGCAAGATTACATCGATACACCGAAGTAGGAACTTTAACCTTTTAGCGCCAATTTCTTTAAGAGAGGCATTTTTGTTTGTTCCAGTAGCAATTTTTTCAATGACCTCATTAGAAGAGAAAAAAAAAAAGAGAAAATTTCACTATGGATGATGGTTGTTTGTAGGGGGCTTATATTTTTGAGAAATGGATGTACAACAATGGTGTTAACAAGAGGCTTACCATTTTTCGCTAGTAAAGCCTCTTTGTATAAGAAGTTATTTATTTATTCAACAACAAAGTATATAGATGCTGGGTGGTTATAATTAAAGTTGTAATTGAAAAATAGGCTTACGTTATTCTGACCAATGTTTTTCATTAAACACTACAAAAACTGTTTTTTCACCCTGAAGGTTTATTATGAAATTAATTGAATTGAATTTAGTATAAGCTATGTATAATAAACGAAACTTTGTAAAGTAAAAAAAATTAACTAGTTATAATAAACTAGCTATAATAGATATAATAAAAAAGCTAACCATAATTAACTAGATAAATTAACTAGATATAATTATTAATTTTATTCATGAATTAATAAAATAAGTAATTTGTGACGCAACCAGTTTGAAGCAATGAACACGAAAATACTCAAGTATTTTCATACTAATTGAATAAATAATAAGAGAAAAGTTTTTTAAAACATATTTCCATCGTCGATATCTCCAAATAGTTTATACCTAAAAATTTTTCAATAAATAAGTTCTTAACTTACAAAAAAGTATTATATTTTAACCTTTTATCATGTGCTTACATTTATACAGAAATTAAGTCATTTTAGCTGTTTATATTATAAGTTTGTCGTGTTGGGTATGTACACTAAAATATCCAAAACTACATTCGAGAAAATTCATTTCAATATTCTGCATACAATTGGAACCTAATCCCATAAAACTCTTAATTTATTCAAATGTCAAGCATTTCCTATTTTGTCTAAATGAAGCAGAAACGCTATCTCCAATACACATTCTGAGAAATCGGACAAGTTAAACCTAATCTACATAAGATTAGCATATATTTTACTCTGAATCAAATTTTCTTAAATTACAACATAGCAAGGATTCCAATTCGCATTCTGTGCCAGAATTAATTCCACATAAGTCACGGGTTTACAGACGGAAATAAGATATTTGTTTAAATTATCTCTTCGATGAAATACAATCTTGTTTATATTTAAATGAAGGTACGAGTTATAAAGGATACAGTTTTAAATTAAATACCATTTATCACAAGTATTATTATTAAATACAGTTCTTATTCGTATTTAAATAAACTGTGAGCACAAGGATGACTGAAACAATATCAAATTTAAATTAAACGTATAATGGTTGATAACCTGAAATTGTATATAAATACAATACTCATTATACAGGGTGGCGCAAATAAAAGTGGCCCCGTCATGGAGATAGGAATAAGATTGAATTGTTGTCAAGTCAAAAACCAATGCAACAACAGGTTTGCTAAGTGAGCTATTGATAGCTTTAATATTACCCAAACAAACGTTTGGCGTATTATTTGCCGGCAACTGCTGTGGTTCAACAAGTTAGTTGGAATGCAGTATAAACTTAAAGTTCGTACTACATATGTGCAAAAAAAATTCCCACTATTGATTATTTCGGCCGTTAATTATCCTAGAGAGAATCGGACCTTTGTGTTTTTCTTAATATAAAACATTCTAAATTGATTACAAGACACACAATTTGCGTAAAAGGCTGTTTTCATGAAATGCGCACTAAGATCTGAACTCGAAAATAGTCCATGAGTACCTCTAATGTGATGCTAATCCAATCCAAACAATGCAAAAACAGGTTTGCCAAGTGAAGTCATTTCAAGCTTGAATAAGCTTTTATTTCGACTTGAAGGCTTTCCGAAGGCTTCAATAGTTTTTCTCGCCAAGCATCTCAATGCATTCCTATCTCTAACCTGGGGCCACTTTTATTTGTGCCACCCTGTAGAATTTCCCATAGAATTTTCGGTTTAACAAAATATTTGTATAAACAAAAAAATAACAAATACGGCCATCCCCTTTCATTTCAATCAGGGGCGTATCCAATGAGTAAGTAGTGGGAAGGGGGTTATTAGGATATATAAAATATTTTTCTTAGTTTAAAAATGTAAAAGACAACAGTTCAAATGTATTGAATTTTTTCCAATGAAATTGTCTGTTTTGTTTGAGCTCTTTACTTAGGATCTATAAGTAACATTTTAACGCATAACAAAACAAAAATAAAATAATTTTCTAATACATTTTGAAATATATTTCATATTAAAAAATAGTTCTCGATTTCAAATTAAATATTTCTATTAGCATATTGAAATCCGACAAAAGGAGTACATTAATTAAATTTTGCAAACAAATGTGTCCCCATGGCATTTAAGTATCTCCCAACGAATTTAAATTGTATCACTTTTACAAAATGTAGCAATAAAATTTTAATGAAATAATTGAATATTTTAATTTTTTTATGAATAACACTTCAACGTTTATATTGTATACAATTTAAAAAGTTTAATCAACAGAAACAAATACTTATAGTTTTAAGGTAAATGGTGTTAGCTTAGTAATATATACCCCCTCCCCACCCCACACACACACACTTAAATAGTGTAATCGAAAATCCAAATAACATTCAAATATATATTTTTTTAATTAATAAATTTATTTTCAACAACAATTGCTGTACTACTCTTTTTTGGGGGGGGGGGGTTAAAAAAGACCTCCACCAAAGTACATTTTATGTTTATAAATAAGTTTATTTTAAACTCACAAATCTCTTTTTTACTCAGAAATGAAAGGAATGTTTACAAAAGTACAATACATGCTTGAATGAAACGTTTTGAACCCATGGCATACAACAATCTATTATGATTTTGAACTGGGGGAAAAAATCGAGTGTTTAGCAGAAATAAAGTTTTAAAAAGTATTCCCAGAAAAATTGTTTTGGCATTCAGAATAAATATATCTCCATATTTTAAAAAGAATAAAAATATTTTTAAATAATTTTATGTTTACAAAGAATATTTTAGACACCTATAAGAGTTAGAAAACGTTAAAACTTTATGCATTTGAGAAGAGTTTTACTGTGTTTCATAAAAATGTACTCTAAGTTTGCATTTTGAAAATACAATTTGTTAGAGTAAAACTATTATATATTTTTACTGATCAAAATACATTTTTAATACACGCCCATGTCTGTAGAGTTGTGAAATGTAGAAGGATTGTTTTTAAAGATGTTTTTGACTTAAAGTGACAGTTGACGAAGGGGGTCAGACTAAAGATTTATTTTCACAATTTCTATACGTACTTTAATCGATAGCTTTTTTTAAGTAAAAAGGGGGGTTTGGGGGGGGGGGGTGAATTATAAATTTTAAGTTCGCTTAAAGAGTATTTTTATATTATAAGATAACACTTCAAAAATTGAAAATTATACAATCATGATACTCGAAAGTTTGATATACCGTATCTTAGAATAATTGGGAGTAGCATTAAACAACTATTAAAGTAACACCTTCATATTCTTCCTTTAAATATTGTAAGAAATGTTTTTTTATTTCGTAAATTAATGCTCTCGTCCGTACACTGTAAACAATTTCTGTAAAATTACGTACATCATATTTTGAGGTTACTTTTTACATCACAGTGTTGAAATGTCTGTTTTATAGCAAATTGATGTTTTCAAGATGCAAAAAGCCATAAACAACTTACACCAATGGCGTTGAAACAAAGATGGGTGCATTTAATTACTGCCATATAAGCAAACGTTTTCTCCGGTACTGCACAATTAATGTTACATCCTATGCAAATTCACAGGACTTTTATAATTACATTGTGATGCTAAATTAGAGGGTTTATTTTTACAGTGTATTTCAGAATCGATTCGGAAAAATTCGCCCGTACCAAGTTCAAAGAAATCGTATTGTTTTTATGTATAAACAAATTGAAACTTAAAACTCAATTATAGAAAAAATCGGCGGTATGGTGTTTAGATAAGAGATAAAATCTTGCATTTAGTTCAGCGGCAACTCCTGTGGGAGCTTTCAAACGGAAGGCAAACAAAAAATAATCGAAGAACAGTCGTTTAGTGAGTGATTGTTTACAAACAGAAAGAAACCGGTGCCTGCCAGGAAGCTCGAGCGAAGATATTTCGGAAGTAAAGATCCGGGATTTGTGGATGTAAACTTAAATTGTGTTCTTTTGAAGGAACACGACTACTTAAAAAAATTAGTAAAAAAATATTTTTGCGAACAAATTTAAGTTTTCGATTGCATGTGTAGATGGTAAAGAGTATGTAGTAATAATCAATTAGTGAAATAAAAGAAAATATTTGTTGAAAAATAAATTAAATAGTTATTTATGCAACAAGTGTGAAAAGTAACACTTTTTAAAAATAGTGGATTTTATTTCACGAGCGAGGTACGAGCGTGTGAAATAATGACACGTGTTTTAAAAAGTTTACTTTTCACACGTGTTTCATACACAATTTTTATAATTACGTGAAAAAAATCAAATCTCATTGGTTCAAAAAAAAATCACGTGCTAATTTTTTATGTAAAGAAGATCGGTATCGATAAAGTCTCTGGAACTACAAAAGGTAAACATATTTTTTAGTTTAAAGTCAAACATTTGAACATGGATACTGATTCAAAAATAAAAATAATAATAACATTCACCCGCATAATATTTATAAATAAAGTAGATCAATAAATGTCTGAATTTTATGAATATTATGAAATAAAAATTTTACTTGAAATGTTGGCATCTTATGAAAAGTGAAAAAAAGTGCTTTTTTCACTGCTTTTGGGTGAAAAAAAGTAATTTTTTATCACTGTTTCTAAAAAGTATAACTTTTCGCACGCGTCTGATATTAAACTTATGGTGTAAAAATCGGATTTTTTTCACGCATTATAAATTTTTCACATTATAAAAAAATTATTTATGCCTTAAGAAATAGTTGAGTCCAATCCAAATCAATCCCACAAATAAATGAAGACTAACATGTAATTCAAATAGAAGACAGCAGAATGCAAAAAAAAATGTGTTTTGATTAGCTTGTAGCAACTGCCAGTAAAAGCAGGCCCAGACTCAAAGTTGAAGAAATCTATGGATAAGAATTGGACGGAAGAGGAAGAATTGTTAAACGAGGCCAAGAATCTTTCCAGAGCAGTCGTGTCAACGAATGAAATAAAGTGAAAATAAACTCTTTTTCAATATTTCTTTTGTTTAAGGAATGAAAAAGTTTATTTTTTTATGTGTGTCTAATAGATAACAAAGTTAAAGTAATTAAAAGGCAAATGTTTACTTAAAATTCTTTTATCTCAGAAATATATTTTAAAGAAAAAATTTAATATATAACTTTGGAAGCTTTAGTTCGCAAAAAATATTAACTGCTAAGTAATAAAGAATCTAAAACTTTTCAATAAAAGCAGTTTCCATGCAATTCAATGGAAGCATTCTATCATATCAAAAGATGCCAATTGTACTAAAACCAAAAATTAAATACTATTTTGTTATTTTGTGTAATAATATCTCTTTTAGAGATCAAATAACTAGTCACCAACTAGAAACGTTATTTATTCTTTCACTAACGAAGATAAACAGTTGGCTCACCCGTAACAGATTAGGTTAAATGTAATAAAAGGAATTTTCTTTCTCTTCCTTAAAATACAGTAGTATGGAAAGTCCTTAGGGAAACAAAAGGCTTTGATTGAGAACTGTGATTTATTGCCTTTGTTCGAATAAAGACATTACAACACGTTCGAAAAAAGGAAGTGATTTATCAGTTTCCACTGAATAATATAGGTGGTATGCTTTTTGTTTTCGAAGTACGTCAATCGTCGTCACGTGAACCGCTGATAGGTTAAAGTCACTCTCGTACTGTGTAATTTATAAAGCTTTTTATTTTGTTACTTTCAATAAGTTTCTGTTATGGTTTGTTTCGGCTTGAACTTTTGGTATTTGTGAGGGTATATCTATAGCGAAAATTCTGGTAGAACTCGTTGAGAAAGACAAGATTTATGTCCAACAGCCTACATCCTATCCATGCACCGAATGTTATACACTACTCAAAACGATTAGGGGAGCGCATGGTTTAAACCCTTTCACCCCCAATAATTCCATTTGGAATCATCAGCTAGCGAATTTTTTTTCTCACAAAGTTGAATTCGCACTTATTTATCGTAAGATAGAAGAATCATGTCTTTTGAAGAATTAAATAATGTTTGTTTTTATTAAATGAAAATATGAAAAACATGGTAAACTAAAATTCACTCTCAAAAAATTTTATGGAATAAATTGCCCCAAATTCTTCACGCTTGCATTCTTAGATGTTTAGAAATTGATTTTAACTTTTTTTAACAGATAAAGTTTTGAAAAAAATATTGTTATAATTTATTCAAAAGTTATGATTCCAATTTTCCCCCTTAAATTTTAGTTAAAAAATTAAGATTTTTTACTATTTCATTATGAATGCATAATGAACCTATCTCACAAATTTTAGATTTTTAGAACAAAAAATTAAAAGTTGGTAACTGAAAGGATTAACAAAAGTACGCAAAGTTCTCCCTTAATTGTTTTTAGCAGTGTAGTATATAGACTATATAGACTATTAGCGTTTAGCAATTTTAGTTAAGAATAATCTATTCAACAGGCGAATTTTCTAACCAACTGAAACACTTGAAAGAATCAAAGTAGAAGCACAAAAAACCATCCATAGGCGGGAAAATAATTTAATGTTTTAAGTTTTCTGTAAAAAAATTAAAACGTGGTAAAACGAAAGGTGATATAAATTTTACAACGTAAACTGCATCGGAAAAAATTTAAATACGCATAAATATAACTAAATAAAATCAAACTAAAAATATACCGTTTTCCATTATTTTTCAAAAAAGTATTCAGTCTGTTCTACCTAATAAAAATACATTATATGACATTTTTCATGTTGTTCTTATTGTGTTTAGTTTTCTAGATTATTTTCGATATCTTGCGGAAAAATAACAAATGTCTAACGTTATGACATAGGACATTGACCATTTTCCTACTGTACTACAGATATATGACCTGCCTCCGCCATTCGACATAAAATTTTATAATCGATATATTACATTTATCCCATAAGATTTGAACCCGCATACCACTAAAAAAATTCCATAAAACTGTAACGGCAGTTTCTTTTTTGAAAAGAATATAAATCTAAGTGGAAGTATCAAATTCTAACTAAACAAAATATAAAAATCTAATTTAAGAAAGTTTTTTTCGTGTATTTTTATTGTCTTTTGCAGTCTTATTTTGTATTCGATCTTCTGTAAAAGTCTTCTTATTCAAAAAGAAAAGTTGAGGAAGATTTAATCGACTTCTTTACAATCGATAGATCGCATCAGTTGTTATTCGAATATTTTTAATATTGATGCATCGTAAAATTGGCATACATTTAAGGAACGGCACATTTATGTACTAAAGTCTGACAAATTAAGTATTTAAGTTTATAACCGCGAGTTTTATAGGTCAGTAAAAAAACTATTCTTCTTCCGTATAGTAAAAGTACTTTATCCTATCACAAGCTTTAAACCAGCTTTAAAGGATCATTGAACTTAGTTCCGTGCATTTTATGGTTCTACATTGTTATACTGTGAATACTTATTTTGAAGAAAAAAAGTTTTAAATGTGCATTATGCCATTTCTAATAAAAGTTGGTTTTAAAAAGTCAGTAACAATATAAAATATTATAGAATTCATATATCAATAATAACGCATGATTTTTTGTTATTAAAAGAAAATTTTCATGCAATTATCGTATTAGTAAAATATTGACTACTTAAGTTGTTTATTTTTTAAAACACTTCAATAAACTAAAAGAAAACCAATATTTTAAATTAGGTTCTGAGTTTTTATGTTTCTAATGTATTCGAAATAAAAAAAAACGAATATGAAAACTAAGAAAACAATATACGTAAGGAAACATACAACACAAGGAAACTAAAACGACCAAGATGTTACAATTTTTTTTTAAATTGTCAAACGCAAACATTAAGGGGATGTTAATTAGCATATAACTGCATAAAAAGTTTTAAAAGATCATTTTAAATCTTGATTAAAAACTAAAAATTTTTTCCATAAAAAAAACTTCTAAAAACTTCTAAACTTCTAAAATAATTTTAAAAAATATCGACGATAACAGATGTCATCCCAACGAACTTGTCTGTTTTAGATTCAACAAACCATTGCCCAAAATAATAGATTAAGGGTTGATTTACGGGTTTATAAATGTCTCTAACTGTCAAAAGACATTAAATTTCCATTTAGTTGCGAGGGAAAAATACTCTAGACACACTTGTTCTTTGATTCGACAAAAGAAAGCTCCATAGAAACAGTCTATTCTATTGTCATTACCGACACTTGCGCAAGATTAAGAAACTAAGTAGATTCTCTTTTCAGGCACAATATGGGGCACTTCCTTTTTTTCTGTTATAAAAGGCACAACGAAGTTGTCTCGAAATTGTTTAACGTTACATTAAATGTAAGCTTTTTAAGCTCGAGAAAGAGTTTGCAGCTATTTTAAAAGATTTAGAAGTATAGAGTAAAATGATTTTATAATTTTTTTAATATAGTTTTTTAATGAATTTTAATTAGCAATAAAACGCGAGTATATAAGTAAAGCGTTTTGTCGGTAAGCCAATCCAACATACTTTTAAATTTCCCAAATTTAAAATAACAAAATATAATTAAAAGATAGGAACCTTTAAAAATAACCCAACACGTAATATTGTTTCAAAAAAAGAGTGAGAGGAAAAATTATACTTATGACTAAGAAATGTAAATAGACAGATTGTGCATTAAAACATTAAAAATATTTTGTACAAATTGAAAGAATTGGAAAATAGATATTTTTAAAATTCAAATTTTAAATATGCATAAAAAGCATTATATATTATATTCCTTACAATCCATTAATGCAAACATACTTACAGCCTTAAACTATTTTAAAACACTTCACTGGTTTTTCTTACCTTATTAACTAGTTATTTTTAATTTGTTGAACATTTATTTAAAATCTTAAATTCCTGATTGAAAAAGATCCTATTTTTGATTTTATAACGTAGGGAAATGGTAAAAGTATTGGTGTATACAAGTTATTTTTTACTAAAATGCATCAAATTTATTTTTTATGTAGTCCAGTTAAAGTATATCATATAGAAAACTACACCTCAACATTTAAACTTGTCACAAAGCAAATAAATTCAGCCCCGCAAAAAAATAATAACGACGAAAGAATAACAATTTCTTTTATAATAAAAACGTTTTGATTTCTGAAAAGAACTTTTTTTTTTGAAAACTGGAAATAAAAACTGGAAATAATACAGGACCATAGAAATTGCCAGATCTCCGAAATAAAGTTAATACTTTTGCTTGACAAAGTTGTACATGAAACTGTATTGACTTTTTACAATAAAATTTTACTACTAAATATTATAGGTATCTCAAAAAGGTTAATAAACTCTCAAAAACTTTGTCATACAGTTCTCTGAGGCATAGTTGGCTTTGCTCGCTATTATTAAAAGATTAACACCTCTTCCGGAAATTTTGAGTTCTATATGACTTATATTTTTAAAATTAGTTATTTCTAGAGTAATTCAATTGGTTTGTTTTCCATGACTCAATTATTGTAGTATCAAACATTAAAAATTTTAAAAGGATGCTAAGAAATTTAGCTTTAATTTTTTTTAAAATTAATTAAGATGTATATATTTTTTAATTTATGGAAATATTTTTACTACTTACTTTTTTAGCATTAATGTTTGTGTGTTTTGGTTTTGGTGGATTGAGTTTTAGCTCTCAATATTACCACATAGTATCGCTACGTAGCATAAAAAAGTCAAATAATGTTTTAACTGAAGGTTGGAGGATTGTAATCCTGAACAAATTCTCCCATCGGTACTCACAAGAGAAAAAATTATCACATGATCTTTTATATATTATTCTCCAATAAATATCTTTTAAATAACATAAAAAGTAACATAATATTTAAAAGCGTAGTTTTAAATTTTATAATACAAATCTGCGTCATAGTTTTATTCAGGTCCTCACATGAAGGTGAAACTGGTACTCAAAGTGTTCTTGTTAAAGCAAATAAATGAAGTGACAACAAGATTTTTTAAGTAGCCCGTCATTTGAATTGAGGCTTATAAATTAGTAGTAAAGTTTGAGGTATATGTCCTTTAAAATAAAATTACTAATTGGCCCTCTTTCTTCCAATGAACTGATATACATAACCTATTGCTTTCAATTACCCAATGGGAAATGTAAGGTAATGAAAGTATTACGATGGGGTAGGACATCTAAAATAGAGATTTTATTATTCTACACGTTTTGGAAGGCGTCGATTCTGAAAAAGTTGTTTTCAAACACCTCTTTTTTGAATATCGCGCATGCAAAAAAGAGTGATGCCACAAAACGTTTTTGGTTTTAAAGACATTGCTGAAAAAAAACTACGGACTTTAACTTTGGAACACGAGTTCCAAGTACCCGTCGGACGTCAATTTTGGGGTTTTCGAGAACATCGCGTATAAATCTTTAACCAAGTTCTAGCGTATTAAATATCCATTATTGAGTGGTAATTGAATGTCATGTGGTGTTTCACACCCATAGTTTTTAGGGTCACTTACAGCTTTTTCAAATCTACGTGACCAACTCCCCCTGCAAAGAGAAGAAAAATTTGTACAAATTGTTCCTCATACATTAAAGATTACATTCTGCAAAAAACCTTCCACGGCAAAATAATTTGGTTTTGTTTCTTCACTCGTTTCGCTAAGTTTGTTAGGAAGACAGACGCTTTGCAAAGGGAAGGGAGGTCTCAATTTCATTGCTTCAAGCGAAAAGGTATGAAATAGGAGCCGGGGCCCTCTTAATATTTAAACATTTTCTTGACTTTGGGTTGTGCTCTCATTACGGAAGGTAGCTGTTTGAGTGGTACATAAAAAAGTATTCTAAAGTGAAAACTTTTAGAGAAATAGAAAATTTATTTTCTTAAAAAGGATATCTATTTGCAAGGAACATTTAAAACAATGCATTTTAACATAGAAATGCTATAAAGGGACTAAAAGTTGTTTGTATTTATTTTTAAAGGATAAATGATATTCAAAAATGCTTAGTGAGTGAATCTAAATACTTAGTAAAAAAATATCTTGTCTTTCAAAAACGTTTATCACAAAAAGCAAAATTCATTGCAGTGTTACTTCAAACGTTTATATTTTGTAACTAAAGTGCAAGCCAATGACAGTAAATTGATAGGGACAGAATGACAAAAACGCTAACAAATGAAAACTGGAGTAAATGTTTAAACTAATAATAAAACAAGTACGGTCTTGATATCACAAATAAACAATGAAACAGGTGGTTACGTGTTCCAATATATATTATTTACATTTTACTATGAACAATGACAAATAAATTTTTGTAGTGTATTTTCGAAATACATTATTTTGTGTCAAAAACTGCAAATCAGCTCTGAAAGTATTTTCTTTTCAAACGTCCTCTAGTCAAAGCAAATACGGAAAGTTCCTCTAAAGATCTTTTTACCAAAGCATCGAAAACCCTCCTTTTCGAATAACAATCCCGACTTGGGTCTCTAACATGGGCGAATCCGTGAATTCAAGCCCAAAGACGTGTCTTTATCATATAACAACGAGCGAAAAGCACTCGTTTGTTGTCAGCAAAAAAAAGTCCTCCAGGCCGTAAACATATATTTGTTTCTGGGCGTCTGTTTTCATATACTTGGGCAAGAAACAAACTAGGAGTTATAGCAGGAAACATGTCAACGATCGCAATAAAATACGCACGTTCATGTTCGGTGCAATTTACAAGACTGGTGTAAATACACCTTTTGATAACGCACAATGACATATCTTATATATTATTACTAACACCCAGCAAACTCCTATTACATATTTATACAAACATATTGTGAAAATACGTTTAAATGTAACAAATATTTTACTAATACGCTTCAATGTAACAAATATTTTACTAATACGCTTCAATGTAACAAATATTTTACTAATACGCTTTAATGTAACAAATATTTTACTAATACGCTTTAATGTAACAAATATTTTACTAATACGCTTTAATGAAACAAATATTTTACTAGTACGCTTTAATGAAACAAATATTTTACTAATACGCTTTAATGTAACAAATATTTTACTAATACGCTTTAATGTAACAAATATTTTACTAATATATTTTTTATTTAAAAATATATTTGTCAGAAACTTTTTTTAAAAAGACTAACGTTTGATAAACTCTTTGCTAGACTTACGAAATCGTACTGACTCGTGTCAGTCGTTTTTATACAAATTATCAACTGATGCCTGCAAACAAATTATGAAAAGCTATTTTCAGATCCTCTTCTATCAAACCATGTTAATTCTTAAACTTTAAATAAATTCTGTAGCAACAGGAACGTAAAATAAAGCATTTATCTAAATGAATGAAATGTTTTAAAATGTTATAAAGCGAATTCCAAATTTAATTTCAAAATTTGAAAGAGTACATTTAAATTTAAAAAATTTAAAAGTTTCACAACATTGAAAGACACTTTGAATAATGTAATTTGCTACCGTCAAAGTTTATATTACAGAAGTTTTTATATTGCAGAATGGAAAAATAAGACATTTTAAAAAGTACAAAATTTGTTTTCAGATTTATAAGGAAATTGTTGTTAAAATAATTAGTTTTCATAATTACGAAATATTTTGCAATCAAAGCTAACTTAAAATTCTCATCCAAAGTTCTTTAAGCGTATACATTTTGTACTTTTAATTACAAGTAATTTAGCAACAATATTAAATATTATGAAACAGAGTAGACATAAATTAAATAAGCGACTTGTTGGTCAAAGGTCTTCAGAATTTAAGTTGTTCTTAGCAAATTATCATGTTAAAATCTGTGGCAATGGTTCGAAGTGGAATTTACTGGACAAACCTGAATGCATAAAAAAACCCTCCAAGATTTGGCAAAAAAATAGGAGATAAAATCCCTGGTATAACATTTTGTACTTCAAAAAGAAGTAGAATAGAGTTGAACCCTTATCAAAATGACGCTTTCTAGTATGTTTGGTTGCGAGATAAAGTAAAAGTTCGAATCAACACGAGTTGGTAAATTCAAAATATCGCATAAAATCATGTATAGGTCAAAAAACACGAAGATAATAATTTTAAACTTCTTGGTTGTCATGAGGGATAAGTCACGTTCAAAAATGTCATTCTTTTTTCTTAAATTCCATCGTTTTTCTGGGGAAGGGGGTAATACTCCTTAAAAAGGAAAACATTTTGTAAAGCAAATAAGACGGTTTCCCTAAGGCTTTAGTGAAACGTTACTCCAGCTTCATGGATTAACATTAAACTGAATTTTTTGGTGTAATGTCACACTAAATTTATGGAGTAACATTTCACCGAAAATATATAATGTGACGTTACTTCGTAACTATAGTGTAATGCAACTCTGAGGGAGCTAGTTCTCCACTGATTTTACGTAGAAACGTTATGCAGCACAGTATTACAGTATAGCACATAAGGAGAAACGACATAGATATAGTAATGTATATAGGGAAGTCTTTTAGACACAGCATCGGACATTGATTTAATCCTACTGCACTGAAAAACTCTACTGGGTACCATTACGTCATAAAACTAGTGACAGTCTGATTTCCTCCAGTTTTAAAGAGTTAACATTACACAAGAGAAGTTTACTCCTATTTCGCTGTGTAACGTTACACTATAAAATTAGTGTAACGTTATCCTGTAAAACTGGTGGCAGCATGTGCTGCCACCGATTTTACGGAATAAACTCCTTATTGTGTAACGTTAATGAGGCTGAGATAACGTTACACCAAAGTTTTACAGTGAAAGTTGCCGAATTCATTCGAATATTTTCTAAGAATTTTAAGAATTTATAATTCGTAAGTATTATATAAAGTTACTTATCGACATGGTATTCATTGCACGATCTTGTAGCAGATATTATCTCCACAGTTCCCAAAATGTACTTTGATATCAAAAGTGCAATCAATATATATATATACACTTTGCAACCGAAAACAAATTTTTCTATCTGCAATTAAAATGACTTAAAAGTAAATATTGACATTTCTGTAAACTCCATCGGCATCCTACAAACCTCTGACCTTTAAGACCTCCTAAAAAATATAACTAAGCAGTTGTCTTCCTTCGCGCCAGTTGGCCCCTGTATACACAATTGTCGGTAAACACTAAAAGACGAAAGGAACTTTTTTGACTCATTTCCCAAAAGTAAAACATCTGCCAACCTGCTTTCTTTTTCCTCGGGACATTCATACGTGACGTCACTTAAAACTAATTTTATGTTTGTTTCTGGTACTTCAGACATACAGCACAGACGAGGGGGACTTTCGTACACAGACATAACTCAAGGAAAGGTGTTTACTTTGTATCACTATGTATGCTGATAATATAAGATACAGATGTGTCAGCATAGAAAACCTTAACCTACCAAATTTCTGTATCTTTGAAAGTAATATATGTTCAGCTGTATTTAAAGTTTAGTTTTTGACTGTTGGGTTTTCCCGTTGAAATCGTGACATTACAAAAAATATTTTAAAATTTACATTTCTTTAACTCAAATTGTCCGTATACCAGTGATATTAATTAAAAGATAATCATAATTTAAAAATTCAACAACATCAACAAAAATTTTAAATCTCTAAGAGATATTTAATGACCACAATTAATTTATTTATAATTCACTTAGAAATACCATAAAAAATTCAAAAAGAAAGCAATAAAGAAATGCAAAGAAAAAGTAGAAAAATTTACAAAAACAATTTACATTTATGATAATTTCTCTTCATTTAATTTTAAAATACCAAAAACCCACAATATATTCTTTTAATGACAAAAAATTAGTTTGAATGTTATTTTCAATGACAAGGAAAGTTTACATCATAACAGCGAAACTGCAAAAAATTATGAAAGACAAAAAACATTTACATGACGTCATAATTAAAGCGCAATTGTTTTTTATACAAACATAAGGTTTGGAATTTATATGAAATCTTTAAGATTTTTGTTTTGCTTGCTAAAAAATTATTTTTTCTAATTATGAAGAATGCACTCGAATAGTTTTCTCGTATGAAAGAGGTATTTGTCAAAGGCATTTCTTTAAAGTTTAAAAAAAAACTACTTTTTGTATGAAGTTTAATGAACAACTTAAACTTTTATTATAAGTAAGATCTTAATGAGCGTAGTACTAAAAATTCTCTATTTCTTAAGAAGGAAAACAGATTAAAACAATTTGAATATTTCCTGTGTGCTAATATCAGCTGATTTTTTTTAATTACTGGGTATTAAATATTTTATATAAGAATTATGTAGACGCATGTTAAAAGCCTCTTAAAACGACAAAGGTTAATAGCAATTTTAACACCCAATGTTAACTCTTAAATAAAAAATATATGAAGGAAGTTTTTTTTATAGTTACAATAACCCTATTAATAATTTATCCTCCCAATAAGAGGATTACAAAAAAAGAGGAAACACGAAAAATCTTGCTTGAAGTAATGGATGCTTTAATAAGGTTTCTTGATTTAATTATTCTGATTGGATAATTTAATTTTGACTTCATTACTGTTATTCTGGCTTTTAGTTTCCTCCCTTGTGTACTATGAAAAGCCAATTTCTTTTCTAAAAGAAAACTTATTTTAAATGACAAAGAATTTTTACTCTCTATAAACAGCTAAAATGTGAAAAATTACATTGTGTAGTAAAATAGATATCTTGTTTTATAAATATTAAGCTTATTAAGGTTAACCAGCTTTATATTATTAATTATATATTTAAAACTAGCAAATTTATACCCGTTCTTCGCACGGATTAAAAAAATATCAAATCGTTCCAAATATGTTTACCATATAACCTGTTATAGGATCATAAACTTATGTTATTGTTCCCGCTCGTTATAAAGTATAAAATCCCGTTTCATTGCCTTAAAATTCCAAAATGAAAAATAAGCTATAAATGCACTCATAAATGTCATCACAGTTCCCTCATAAATACATAAAACCTTTTAGCTCATTTGGCGCGTTTTGGGAAATAATTTGGTGAGAAAATAGATATAGCTACAAACACACCCATTATACAGCTCTAACACAATGACCTTCGAACAACCGACCAGCTTATAAATTATTTATAAAAGAAATTGCCTATTTGGCGAATTTTAGTTAATAATTTGGCGAGTTTGGCAACGTATTTGGCGAAAAAATAAAGACATAACACTAATAGCTCTAGTGCGATGGCCTTTATTAACCATAATAGTTCCAGTAATAGCTTAACTATACATTTATTGCTTAAATATGCATACATGCAGTCAACAGAAAAATCCAATGAAAAAATCATCAAATAAACCCACAATAAAATCCGGGAATGAAGACTGGCGGAATTACGTCACTTGAAACGTGTCAATTATTTTTCAAATAATAAATTTAGTTTCTGAAAGTAATGGCAAAAGAATAAAATAAACATTTTGAATTTTAAATATTTTCGTTAAAAGTTTTATTTAATTTTTTCAGCCGATGGCATCAGGAAAGAGAAAAAATGATCGGATTTGAGCGAAAGTGGTGTATTTTTTTCAGAAAATTCGAATTTTCTCTAAAAATGGAACAAATATGAAAAAACTGAGCCTCAGGTGCACACGTTAGTATTAAAGGGAATCTATCTTTAAAATTTCGAATTCCTGTGGGCAGTATAAGTAGGTCTTTTACGATCCGATAACAGACACACAGACAGATTCTTTCTTTTATTATTATAGATATATATCTTGCTTTTTGTAGTTTTACGCATTATCGGTATTTTTAATTTAAATATTCTACTTAATCTGTAAAATGTTTAGAGTAAAACAGTGCTGTTTGAAGGTATTAATCTCCGCAGGACCCATACTATAACCCTGCATATAGTGAACTTAAGAATAACTTAGAAATGTATATTTTAAGGTAGCTCCCTACCTTGAGGGGTCTAATTTTTTAATACTTTAAAATTAACTAATTTTGTAGTGGTAATGATGAATAATAATGTTAAATGGAATATTTCACCAAAAAAACTTAAATTAAAATTTTATTTAAAAAAAAAATTTTTGAAGAAATTTGCCTTAAATATAAGAGCTACGCAAAACACGATAACTCAAAAAATAATTAATTTTTTCCTTAAATATTAGGCAGAGTCATTCATTTGAACTTCTTGCATGTTTTTAAATGAGATTTAAGCAATACTTCTAATATTTTAGGAATGACATAGTATTAAAGCCATGTTTATAGAAATTTTTCAAAAAAAGAGGAAATTTTAATATTAAAAAGTCCATAAACTAAATTCTATCAGTTATTTTACTTAGATCTCATTTCAAAACACACTTGAACTTATAATAAACATGCTATAAAAATTTTATTACATTATATTTAGTTTTTGAGATATCATGTTTTAAAAGAACATTGTTGTTAAAAATTACCGTTCTTCAGAAAACACGTTTAAAGTTACGCTTTCAGATATACACAATGGGCTAATGCTTCACTGAAATAGCCATAACTTTTGATTAAATTATCGAGAGTAAAAATCCCTGCAGATTTTTAACCATACATAATAGGCCTTCTCTTTAAAACAGTAAAACAAAATTGTGAAAATTGTCAAAATTTGCCGTTTTCAAGGTAGGGAGATACCTTAAATAATACACAAAATGCATCAGTTGCTTTTCAAATAGTATTCATGGTTAAAACTCTTGTGGATAATGTGTGTTTTTGTCCATATAAACATGCTAACTTAATTGTGATTATTCCATTACATTTAACTTCCATAATGGCTCGTTGAAAAGGAAATAAAAAGGTAATTGTTCCATTAAGACCTAGACCGATAGAAGTTTTTATGCAATGGCCAAGTTGCATGAAACGCGAAATTCATGATATATGTGTTTTCCTGGTACATTAGAAGCTTCAGATTCCGAATGTAAGGTTAAATATTCACAACTATGTTTAATTTCAACAAAAATGCATTTGAAATTTGCCGAAAATGTACGTCACTGAAAACAGCTCTGACGTCAACTGTTATGTTTTTGGCGATGTTTCGATCTATGCTGTAATACACTTTATAAAATAGTAAACCTTACAATTTCTGTGAAACCTCATTAAAAAAAGAAGACAATATTATTTGTAACCAGTTCATATCAAGGAAGTTAAACAGCTTGTTCCAAGTTTGGTTGTTAGTTAAAATACACACACTAGAGCGCGTATGAGCTATTGCAGAACTATTGACTGTTGGATCTGATCGGAATAGTCGAGTGAAATCGTTCAACGTTTGAAGAAATTAACTGGAATGAACATGACATGTTTCTGTAAAATAGCATAACTTTTTTAAGAGTTTGATAAGGATGAAAGCACGTTTCACAGTTTCAAAAGCGATACAGTGAAACGTGATACGAAATAACACGCCAAGAACAAAAAAAAGCCAACCGTGACATCATCTGTTATGCTAATAGAGGTTTAACAGGAATGACGTATCACTAACTTTAAAATTGAATTTAAAAATAAACATATCTTTAAAACCAGAAATACTTGAGTTTTAGAGGTTTTTTAATATGCTTAATCGAATAAATATGTTTGTGGAAAACGCTGCAATTGTCCATTGTCCCACGATCCACTTTGGTATGTTTGTTATTTAAGATAGAAAAATAGTAGGAAAAAAAAGAGATGGCCCATTAAGTCTCAGCTGATGAAAAAGCATATTTAGTTACTAATGTTTTACATTATTTTTAATAAGAAAACAGTCTTTTTATTCAAATTTGTTTGGTCACTAATAAATTTAAAAACCTTACTTCCAAAATTACCTATTGCGATTAGATGTAGGATAAGTTACGTCTAAATTTCACAAGGATATTTAGTAAAAGAGCAATATACATTTTCAATAAATTTAATGAAGACATGACCTTTTATAGAAATTAGTCAACTCGCCAATCAATTAAGACTACGGTTTCTAGAAAAATGGTAAATTACAATAGCCTCTAGGATAAATTATGTCAATAAATAAAGAAAAATTGTGACTTTCTGTAGCTAGCTTTTCTTAAAACTTTATTACACATCATTTAAAAAAAAACACTTGGTCCATTAAAAGTTAATCCTTCCATTGAATACTCGATCGATGGTAGTTTTTGTGGAATTATCCCATGACCCACTTTCGGGGTGTTTGTTCGGAGTAAAGAGAGGAGAGCGAGAAGCGAAATGAGCGTCCAGTCAAGCTCAGATGACAAAAAGAGTAGATTAAGTGATCCGAGGTGTCCATGGCGATTGGCCGTCATTTCTTTTTACGACTTGCCCACTGCCGTCTTAATGGAGCGTGGGACGTATAAGTTCTCATGCATGGTGACTGAATGTAGGCACTGAAGGAAATTGAGAAAAAACTATTTGTTGGTTTGTTTTCTTGCGATCGGTTAGCTGAAAATAGCATTTTTAACAATCAATGAGTAGCAATCAACTGGTAGTTAACAATAAATATTTAATAACAATCATCTAATAGGTATCAATTAGCATAAGGGTGGGGGAAATATATCATTCAATAAATAGGTGAATAAAAAGTGTGAAAATGTTCAGAGTCATCAGAATATTTTTTTTTTAATTATTTGTTTTATCTTGTTTCAACTAAATTAACGATTTTTTTTGTTAAAAAAGCCTAATTGCGGTCTTTACAGTTGCATTGTTAAATTGAAAAAATAGAAATTATGTTATAAAAAATCCATTTATTAGTGTCCTTAATTACAGAATGTTTTCTTAATTTTATCAGTATTGTTAGGAATCATTTACAGTAAATAATATTTTAAATCACTAAGGTTTTTTTTAGTAAAGTTAAAAAATTTTAAATCAATTTTTTTAAGTATATACATATAAAAGGCGTTATGCTATATTAGGGACGAAGTTAATTCAGCCAAACCTTGATGAAAACGGTACCTACCTTGTTCATTGAAAAGTTCCCTTGAACAAGTTTGTAACACGAAACGCAAATGTAAACAATTGCCTAAAGCCTTAATATATTCATCAACGTCAACCCCTTTCCAGATTTTACTGCGCCCAATTCAGCACCATTAACTTTATCTGCTTTCTTTTAATTACGGGAGCCACTCCCGAACAGTAAACAATTCCCGCTTGGCGATAAAATGATTGGCAAAACGAAGAACAAAAACAGAAATTTCGTCGAATTACAACCAATTTTTGAAGCCCTCATCCACTTTGTGAATGGGCTTATCGCCTGGTTAATTATACTCCGCTCCTTATCGTGTTTTTCAATGTCGTCCGGCAAAGTGGTCTCACGTAATTACAGCGTTATTTATATAGCGGCGGTATTTAAGTATCCATGAAATATTAATTAAATGTCAAAGGATTCCTCGTCATTATTCTCTCCTTCTCTGTGACGTCATTGCCTATTTAGGATTCATGGTATCAATCATTTTGACGGGGAGGTTTCCGATAGTTTTGATAAAAAAAAGGTATTTTAAAATAGATGTTCCGTTCATTTTTATCCAAACGTAAAAGGATCGATACGTTTTTATAAGTTTATTCCCAGTAATACATATTTGTTTTAGACATGTTCTATAAACTGGAATATGATTTCAAAAAATATTTTATCCTTACGTTAGATTTTTTAAAATTTATTTCGGTTGATTTATAGCAGATATTATTAATATATAAGAATAAGCAGTTAATATTTTTACTAATATTATTTGAGTGATTATGCTCATACATGATGGTGAAACTATTCTTTTAATAAACATTGAAATTGAAAATTCCAGTGCTTAAAAATGAATAAATATAGATCAAATACAGTAACCAAAACTAGGCATAAAAAACATTTCATGTAGTATTTTTAAGCATTTTATTTGCTTCCTTTTACTAAGTTGGGTAAAATTGAGATTCTACCAAACCTAGTTCTAAATTTTAAATTATTTATTATTCTAAAAGTTCTAAATTTTAATCTAAATCTATAATCGGTCAAATTTATTAGGGTTTTAACTTAAATTGATATCAAAAGTAATACACTAGCTTGAACTAGCTATACACTAGCTTGACTTAATTTAACTTGCGCATAATACACAACAAAATTATTGAGTTTATAATAGGTACCGAAAATTGTCGGATTATTTAACCTTTCTTTATGAAACAACTTATGCAACGATAATAAACATTTAAAAATTCTAATAAAAAAAATTAAATTATTTCTGTATTACTAGAAAAAAAACTATTTAATACACATAAGTACGCTTTTATAATTAAACATGTATTTAACATTGTAAAACATTTTCTCCTCCGGTAATTACCTATACAAAACCAAATCACGAAAACCACACGTACAAAATATCATAACTTCATAAACAATTAAACAATGTGTAAACTGTGCGTGTGTTTGCTTGTAGTCACAATCATAATTGCAATCAGTACCTTTTCATGGCTAGGAAACACCCCCTTCGCCTCATTATACTCGCACGCAAATATTTCACGCTAACTACCTGATTATATGAATAAATCACGTAAGGCCCTAAACGGCTACCATAAAGCATTATATTTCATAAAATCATAAAAGTTTTAAAGCATCTCACCAAACATTGTAAGATAATAAGAAGCTAATTTCATATTTTAGCATGTACTCCATTAAACAAGTTGAATCATATTAATTAAGTTAATTAGATTATGTAAATCAATAGCATGTATTTCTTAACTAAACAAATTTATTATTATTACTATAAATTATTATATTTATGCAGTTATGCAAATGTTAGAATGTTTAAGTTCTGTAATTTTTAAAGTTGTACTTGATACAATTTTTAAAAATAAAATTAAAATTAATCTTTAAATATAGAGGATAGGTTTACGCAAGTTATTAAAACGTTTAAATATGTATCATAGAGTTCAATCAAATATTTTTAATTAAAAAAATTTATTCTTTCTTTCAGCAAAAATTTAATATTTTTCATTTAATTTTCTGCTTACGTAATAAATGAACAAATTTACTGCTAAATTGGATAAGAACAAAAAAAACATATTTGGCGCAATGTTTGAAAGAGTATTAAAATAAAAGCCATGAACAAAATCAATTACCTTAAGCTTAAAAGTGCGTTTAAGGGAAACAGAAAAAAATACTTAAATAAGTAAGTAAAGTTTAAATGCGGCTTTTAATTATTTTTTTAATCTTAAACAACAAAATTTTATGTTGCATATAAACAGTTCAAAGGAACTAATTTAGGGATGTTTTATTAAACATTTATCTTTAGAAATAAGTAAATATAAAATAATTATTGACTAAACTTATTATATTTTTTATTTACACAATTAAATAACAAAAAATACTTGTAAATATATTAAAACAAGGTATTTGAACACAAACATAAAGCCAAAAATATTTTTATGTTTTAAACAGAAAACTGAACTCCAAAAATTACCAGAAAAAAACTGTACGGTCTTCAAATAAATTATTTTGTCACACTCAGATGTCTAAATTAAATTTCTTTAACATATTTAATCTTTTAAACTTTTTTATGCACAAAAACTTGAAAAAAAACTTTTTTATTGCAACTTCAAAAACATTCGCATTATTCCGAATCCAATTATTTACTACCGGCATTCCTTAACGAATTTGTGTTGGCATTCTTCGCCATTCCTCTTCAGAATGAAATAATTTTCAAAGAAACGCTCTTTTTTTCTTATTTTATATTGACTTTTTTTCCATTTCTGTTTTTACTAAGGCCCCACTCATTCACCCCTAGACCCTGAAAGGATATTTGGAAATACCAAGCAACAAAATTCCTAAACTTTTTTCCAAGAAGAATGTTATTATTCACCCTTAAAAGAATTATTCATTTTATTTTTTGGGTTAAGAGAGGTTCTTTATAAATTAATTATTGAATACTAATTATGTAGTACCAAAAATTATTTTTTGATAGTTCAAAATGTCAAAGGTTTTCTTAAATAAAAACTAAATTCTATAGTTTATTGTAAAAAAAATCAAATAGCGCTGTGGTAAATAAAAATTAATCCTTGGATAAAGAGGATCAGTTTACACAAATTATTTAATTATTTAAATGTGTATTATAGAGTTAACTATTACTTTTATAATAAATTTTCTTCTTTCATTCAACAATAATTTTATATTTTTAATTTAATTAGCTGTTAGGTAATAAATTAAAAATTGTACAAACTTTGCTTTTGGTTCAATTTTTCTCTATGTAACTAAAATGATTATTTTCAAAAGCTCTTTTTTTAAGTATTAAAAATAAATTTAACCTATAAATAGTCATTTCTTCCACTTAATTTTTTGCTGTTGAAATGCTTTTATTTTATATAATGCTATAAAGCTAAAACTTTGTCTCTCAACCCCCATCATAAACTTCAAATATTACGAAAAATAACCACTTTTCATCCTACTTAGTATGCGAACCACGCTTTTATAATTTTCATATTACTGAAAATGTTGCTTTACATTTATCTCTTTTCGCGATTCATAATTTTCTTTACCTTCCGACAAACACCTTATTATTACCAAAAGTTTCTCTCTTCAAATTGGATCTTCAAGCGTAATATATGCTACAAAATTTCTAACCTGTCTCTAAATAAGAGTTCCTCTGCCAATAACAGTAAATTAAAATAATGCTTCTTTGCAGGACTAAGTGCCTCTTTTTTCTTCAAAATGGCAACATCGAAAAATGTTTAGAATGGTTCGACAAAATTGTAATGGAAGCTCTAGAAATTTACGGTGAAATTAGTTTTAAAGTGGGAATCATTATAGTGGTATCCGGAAATATTATAGAATACATAAATTCTTTAGCCTTAATTTGTCAGATCTAATTTTTATATTTGAGCGATCGTAAAAGGAATAAATAGCAGTGAATCTTTTTTAAACAAAGTGTACAAACGAAGTGGAATAGCCCTCGTGTAGCTCTAGTGCGACAATATTATAAAACTAACCTAACCTTAAACAAAGAGTGCACACACACATTCGAAATTAACTATTGTTTTAAGATTCTTTAAACTTTTTTTGACATGGATATTCACAACAGCTCGGAATCGGAATAAAGCCGTTGGTTCCCGTCTAGTAAGCAAATATGTTGCGAAAATAACAAGCCAGGGAACTCTCAGATATACATAAGAAAAATTCATTTCAAGGAGCATGTTTAATAGAATGTTCATGTAACATGTTACATGTACAAACATGTAACTGACTTTTGACAAACAGGGGGAGTAAGGAGGTTGGTTGAAGCATCATGCAATGAAGCATGATTTCATTGGTTTCACATCCATTTTTAGTTAAGAATGAATTAAAAATTAACGTCGCACTATACCTACACGATGACCAATGATGACGAGCCTTGTAAAAAATGTAAAAGAAAAGTAAATCCATTTAATACGCACCCTGTTGAGAAATTTGGTGAAAGCTAAATCCGTTGAGGTCTAATTAGGTTTATAAATAAAGTTTTATGGGCTTCCATGGTCAGATGTCCGAAATCTAGTAACTTTATTGCTGTTAAAATTGAAAGGCATGCGAGGTTCTTTTAAAGCTCTATAAAGAGGCTTAAAATAGCCAACCAGGAGCTTTACAAACTAATCATTTCAAAAAATATCTCTTTTAAACTTTTATCAAACCACGAAAGGGAAATATTATTCTTAAGGGACCAGCAGTGAGTTTCAATGAATGGCCACCTTTCTTTAGCGGTCTGGAAAGAATATAGGGAGTTTAGAAAAATGTACGAGTGGTACTTTCCGCTCCGCATAAAGAGAAAGGAGGCGAGTCAAGCTTGCAACTCGGATTTCCAGAAATTATAATGAGGCCATCTCCGAAGCAATAAATAAGAAATAAAGGAAATATAAATCGCGAAAGGCGTCGCTGTTGCCCCTCTAGATTATTACTTATTATAGAAAGTAGCTGTTGAGGAGCGAGGGTGTTAGACACAGTGCTTGTTTATAACTCACATTTTATAGTAGTGAGTTCATTTAAAAAAAATGAAAGAATTAATTTGTCGTATTATATGCAGTTTTCCTCGAAGTTTTATTACTCGTCTATTGAGCATTTTTTAGCCTACTTGCCTTATTTTATAATTCGATAGAATCTTTTTTAAAAAAATGGAAAAATATAGGCATTGGCATGCTAAATATGTCCGTCTTTATGTATCTCTGGAAGCAGTTCAAAACACAATACAAAATTTTATCACATGTTTATGTCATAAAGATGTACTGCCTGTATTAATTAAAAAAAATTCACTTTGTCCCTTTTGAGATATTCAACCTTAAAAATTCAACTGAAAATACGATTTTGAGCAGTTTTGAAAAATTGCACTAAAATAGACAAATTCCTCAAGCTTTAAACTTCTGCAACAAGTATTCCCATAACTGGTCTTTTATACAGGAAAAAAATATTTAAGGTGAGTCTCTCTTCCTTTTCCCAAATTTTCAACACTAAAACTCCTGCTTTAAGCGAATTTAAATTTTTCAGTTGGGATTTTTTATCTCCTCTTTCCTCGCTTACTTTGGTAATAATTTGCGTTAACAAACTATTGATAACATTATTCTGATAGTATTCTTTTTTTTTATTTCGTCTTGATATCTATAAAATCAACAGAGTTATATACATTTAAGTGAAACTAGTTTTCAGCCGAAAATCGGCTTTGAAGCAAAGTTAAAATGGCCTCCAAAAAAAAGTACGAGCTCCTAAAAAAAATTTTACTTTGGCTTTGAACTCACCTAGCATTAGGAAATATATGGTAAAAAAATTAGGAAAATCAAAAATGTTGAGCAACAGGTCTGGGTGGATTGACCCCTATAAAACTTGAAGTGAAAGCTGTTCTAGGTGTAAGTTACAAATATACTTGTTTTTCGATGAAGAAATTAGTGAGTATTTTAATAACAAAAAAGCAGGCTATTTTCGTTCTTTTAGAACTTCTTGTTATGTGATAAATGTAACCGTCTTAAATGTCTCTAGAATTTTATTTTTTTAAAATTGATTTGAATATTTATTGAAATTTATAAATTGAATTTCAAAAAGCATTCGAACCAATTTTAAAAAAATGCAATACTAGAGACAATTAAGCCATCTCCATTTATCAAATAAAAAAAAACTTTTGAAAATATTCAATACTGCTGGAGAAATTAAGCTCCGAACTGTCGAACAGTCTGATTCCTCCTTTAACCCCCCCGGTCGTTAGTTTCTGTATTTTATGCACCAGTCTTTCTTACAGTAAGCTTAAATTTTAAAATTTTATAATTAATAAATTTTTATTTACAATGTACTTTTTTAATCGGAAATGTTTTGAAAATCCTCGCTTCAAAAATAAACCCAATTCTGACTTTTTTAAACAAATATGTTACTTAAAGTAAATTAAATTTCAAATTTATACAGTGAAAACAACCATGTATATTCGCCCTTTTTTAGGCCGTTCCGAAAGACCCCTATACTCCCTGGTTACGCCCCTAATGTAGAGAGGGCTGCCCCTAATTTGTGGGGCGGAACCAATGCGGTCATGGTATTTCAATTTGCGCCAAGATCCGTGCTGCGTGATCGTTAACGGAAGTGGAAGGCTGGAAATTTCTGTAATGCATATCCTCAACGATGAGGGGCATCGCTCATTTTTAGAGGTAATTGCGTGCGTGTTGACTGCTTGTTGAGGGATAAATTAGATAATATTGTGTTGTGTTTCACTGACTTTTCTTTAGAACTTTGAAAGTAATTTTGATTAGAAGTGTGGAAGATAAAATAATTCTATTGAAAAGTAACGCTCTTCCAAACTAAAAGTATGCTAGTTTATATATGTAAAGACTAACTGTCCCTGTTATAGAAACTTTAAATGTAAAAAGGAGTTTTGGAGATACTAATTTAATGAGTCTATTGTGTTTGATTTTTTTTTATTTAATATCACAATGTACAGTTACATACTAAGGTAAATATATGACTTATTGACCTCTTATATAAGGGTTTAAGGGTTTGTAAATCTTTATAACTGGGAAATAAAGCAAAAAATGTTAGTGCCGTTTTTTGTGTATTTACATACTAATCGTAAATTGGTCGTTTTGGTTTTACATTATCAAATGAAAAAAATTTCGAATCTTTTCAAAATGTTTTTTCTGCACTGGTACCTCAAAAACAGGTCATTGCACAAAAATAATTTTCGTTAAAATCTTATGGTAAATTTGATCTACAGCTTTTGGGCTGACAATTTTTATGTATGACGCATAACAAAAGAGATAACAATTGCAACTTCAATGGAATTAAACAATGGGCTTTTTAAATAAAAATTCGGCCTGGGTTAATGAATGTTTTGACACAAATGGAAAAAAATAAGATTAATCTTATTACTTTAATTCATAAACTCATCGACACCCAAATGTTCACTAATCATTGTTTATAGTTTACAAAGCAGTTTCAAATTGAACTTCATAAAAAAATATCGAAATCTTTTTAAACACATATTTTGGAAACTCAATTCCTTTTTCATCCATTTAGCTAAAAACATGAAACTTTATTTCTATGTTGTTAGTTTATCGGAAAATTGGTGGGAAAAAAATTATCTATCAAAATGAAAACCAAATCAAATGAATAAATCAACATAGCAAAATAATATTCATTTTCAATAACTTGTAATTTTGAATTCAAAACAAGTAGGTTTGTAACAGAATCTGTCACTTAACCCGCTTCCACACAACAGTTGTGTTTAACAGGTAAAAAGGCGCCAAACACAGCATTAATTCTATATTAAACATTTACATGCTAAATTTGACTGGTTTCATTTATTTTATTTAAAAATTCAATAATTATTACTTATCGTTTTCAAAAATTTATTTCTATTTCAAAGAATAAATATGTAATATTCCACGCTTTTAAATGGAATGAAAATATTTCATATCAACATACAAAGAATCTCGTTGTGAAATATATTTGACGTCATTTCAAACTGATCGATGTCGCAAAAATAAATTTATTTTAATTTATTGTCTAAAATAATTAAGTTTCTCGAGCGATTTTTGCGATGGCAATGGTGATTAAATTCTAATAAAAATGGCTTCCTATGCTTTTTAAATGAGCATTAAATTTTGCAGTTTTTTAAATAATTGAAGTACTTCTTCGAATTCTTCTCTGAAATTTTCAATGTATTCAAATTTCGATGCGCTGAATTTTTTGACGTATCACACTTGTCAGTAGCATTTGTAGTTTAGGCTATGAAAGTGGGTGACAGACAGACGGACTGAACGATTATAATACCTTCCACTTTTTACGTTATAAACGTAGTGTGGAAGCTAAAATGCTTCCATTTGGAAATAATAGAACTTGAATAATTGAACTAATTAATAATTGAACTAATTAATAATTGAACTAATTAATAATTGAACTAATTAATAATTGAACTAATTTCTAATTGAACTTAACTTAATGAAAAGCTAGGGGCACGCCCCCTGCTCGCTATCTCTCCAACCCCCGGGAACTGGTTGCGCAGTTCCCTTTGGATCGCTTTGCGATCCAGGCTCGCTTTGCTAGCTCACCTTTCTTTGAAATATTTTAGTCTAGCTTTTAAGGTTAACCTAAAAGAGCATGTCCGACAATTTTTCGCCAAATATGGTAACCCCGACAAATTGGTATTATGGCAGCCCTTGGCTACGAAAATCGCCACAGATCATACTTTAAATAATAATTATCAAATAGTTCAATATTTTTTCTATGAATTCTGTTTGCATTAGAAAATTTATTTTGCTACTTTGTTTATAAGTTGATCCTGTCTATTTTCTTTCATCGTTAATAATTCTTAAATCGTAATATTTAAAATAATTAAAATTTATAATAATTTATAATAATTAAAATTAATATTTAAAATATTAATCAATAATTATTTTTAGAACTCATTTCTTAAACTATTGTTTGTGCACATTGTTTTGAACTTGCAGAAAGCTGTTGAGTTCTGATTTTCTTATTTTAAAATATCGCTACGATCGCAAATGCCACGATAATTTTTAATAAGGATCTCATGTTCTCTCAAAAGACATTTTCAGTTTTGAGCATCATTTTAAGTAAGTATTTGTTGTCATTTCAAGATCTCAACATACTTGGAAAACGCTCGGTTTGTTTGTCGGTGACATTTTTCGGCTTGGCGCCAAATACAGACATGGTCCTTTAGGTTAACTGCCTTTAGTATCCTTTTAATATAAAATAATTACAAATTAACGCTTATTATTGCGAAATAATTTTGCTGCTTGACTATGATTCATTTGAAACTAAATTGGAAACCGTGGTAGACGTCAGCGTTTAGAAGCTATGTTTAAAAACAATTTGAATTTTTCCTTTTTTATTAACAATAGTATTTGGTAGTTCAGTCAATTGAAATTATAATTTAAATTTTCATACATTACACGTCCTAATATTATGCATGTTTAAAGTCAAACTTACTGATTCTATCCTAAAGTTGTTGTTTTTTTCAAACTAATAACGAATCTATAATAATAAAAGAAAGAGTCTGTGTGTGTGTGTTTGTCTTCGGATCGTAAAAGACCTACTTATACTGCCCTCAGAAATTCGAAATTTTTAAGATAGATTCCCTTTAATCATAATGTGTGCACCTAAGGCTTAGTTTTTTCATATTTGTTCATTTTTAGAGAAAATTCGAATTTTCTGAAAAAAATACACCACTTTCGCTCAAATCCGATCATTTTTTCTCTTTTCTGATGCTATCGGCTGAAAAAATTAAATAAAACTTTGAACGAAAACATTTAAAATTCAAAATGTTTATTTTATTCTTTTGCCATTACTTTCAGAAACTAAATTCATTATATTAAAAATAATTGACATGTTTCAAGTGACGTAATTCCGCCACTCTTCATTCCCGGATTTTATTGTGGGTTTATTTGATGATTTTTTCATTGATTTTTCTGTTGACTGCATGTATGCAGATTTAAGCAATAAATGTATAGTTAAGCTATTACTGAACTATGATGGTTAATAAATGCCATCGCCCTAGAGCTATTAGTGTTTTATGTCTATCTTTTCGCCAAATACGTTGCCAAACTCGCCAAATTATTAACTAAAATTCGCCAAATAGGCAATTTCTTTTATAATTTATAAGCTGGTCGGTTGTTCAAATGTCATTGTGTTGCAGCTGTATAATGGGTGTGGGTAGCTACATCTATTTTCTCGCCAAATTATTTCCCAAAACGCGCCAAATGAGCTAAAAGGTTTTATGTATTTATGAGGGAATTACGATGACATTTACGAGTGCATTTTATAGCGTATTTTTCATTTTGGAATTTTAAGGCAATGAAAAGGGATTTTATAATTTATAACGAGCGAAAACAATAATAAGTTTATGATCCTATAACAGGGTATATGGTACACATATTTGGAATCTATTTGATTTTTTTTTATTCCGTGCGAAGAACCGGTATAAATTGGCTAGTCTTATATAACGCGAATTGTAAACAAACTCGATTGTTGCCATTGCAGAGTTCGAAATATAAGGAAATTTGGAAGCCGTATAAGAGAATTATATATAGAGATGTTCTCAAGTTTTTTAATCAAAAATACGAAATTAAAAATATTCGCTAATGAAAGAGGTTCTTGTGAAACTTAATTATAGATGTTATGTATTTTTATTGTAATAACGTAATTTTTACAGAGGAAAAAAATAATTAGATTTTTTTAAAGATTTTTTTTATAAATTATTTAACTACTTTTAAAATGTATTCTCAAAATATTAATGTTGAAATATTACCAAAGGCGTGAGATCTTTAAAAAAAAATAATTTGTAGTAGCTTTCTTTACTTAATTCATATATTTTTTTTAGTAAGAATATAATGCTTAAAATTTTTGCAAAGAAAAGCAAACAAACCTAACAAGAAGTATTCCACGACAAACTTAAGGTACGTTTTTAAATTCGACAACTTTATATTTACTTTAAAAACTTTTTTTTCTGAAAAAAGATTTAGAACTTTGAAGATGTTTAATCTAAACTAGATAACTTCTTTTTAAAAGAAACAGCTATCTTATTTTTTGCAAGGAATATGTCTGAATATACGGTATTCTCTCACTTGTTTTCAAAATAACTTTTGGATTTGGCAAAACTTTATTTTTTAAAGAGCTTTTTTGCCATTAAACATTTCTCTTAAGTGATAAATTGAGAACATGAGTTAAAATATGATGAACTAAAATCACCAAGCAAAAAAATAGTTAGTCCCATATTTCCATAAATTCTAAACTAAAAATTGTTCGAAAGTTTTTCCGTAAACATTGAAGTTTTTTTTTTCGTCATTAAATTTTGCTTTATGTAAACTCTTTTGAAATCTCAATTTAAGTCTTTAAAAAAATATCTTATCATCGCACAGAAAAATAAAATTTTTAAAAACTAACTTTGAAACATCATTCCACGTTTTTTGCATAATTTTGTTTCTAAAACATGTAAAATGGAAATGTAAGCATAAGCAATATAATTTTTTATGGAATTTTGGAAATTAGTAATGTATGGGTTTTTTAATAATTATTTTTAGGTATGTTCAAATCATATAGCGTATGCAGTATACACCATTTTTATTTTTATTTTCTGAAGTCGGAAATAAAATTATATGTTTGTTTTGCTAAAAATATAACGGCATATTTCAAAAGTTCGTCCTTATTACACCTAAGCCTAATGAAAATGGACAAATTTATTATTATTTGGCTAAAACACAATTTGTGTATACTTTCAACACAACTTGTAATGACTTGTAAAAACACAATATTTGTATTGAAAGTCAACAAAAAAAATTTTGAGTGCAAGGCGGTAAAATGCAAATTTAAGTGATGATAGACGACTACTGCCTTTTTCGAGGACTGTGGAAGGTGGTCTTAGAATACAGAATTTACTCATTTTACCAAGTTAATGCCTTAACTTCAACTTAAATAAAATGAACTTCACCTTTTAAAGACTTTATTACAACAAAATTATTTTAAATATTTTTGAACGTTCATGTCACGAATGACAATTCCTATACGGTTATTTTAGCTTCCACACTACGTTTATAACGTAAAAAGTGGAAGGTTTTATAATCGTTCAGTCCGTCTGTCTGTCTGTCCGTCCGTCCGTCTGTCTGTCCGTCCGTCCTTCACCCACTTTCGCAGAAAGAACCACAAGTCCCACAGACAAGTGGGATACGTCATTTTGAAGCAAAAAATCAGATTAGGCTACATTCCAAATTTCATTAAAACATTTAAATTAGAAGTTTATTTAAAATTTAAATAACTAAAAATTTAATCTACATTGAAATAACATGCAAATTCCATTTTTATTCAATATTTCACTTTTGCCATCCACAAGTCCCACAGACAAGTGGAATACGTCATTTATAATATTATAATAGTCATTAATATAAGTCATTAATAATATTAAAAGTAACTAAAAAGTATTAATAATAACTATTAAAAGTCTTATATTAACAGACTTTATATTTCAAAACAAAATATCAACTTATTCAATTCTTATATCATACATCACTAAAAATTAAATTCATATCAGCATTTTGCAACGTCGAAATCACATATAAACACTTCAATTTAACGCAAAATATTCTGTGTTTTAATTTAAAATTGCGTAAATGAGTCACAGTCTCCTAGCTTACTACAGAGTGTTCATTGAAGATTTGTCCCATTACTATTTACGTACGCTATTTATAACTCCACTAGCGTAGATCGTAGAGAGTTTAAAAAAAAATTCTTCCATTGTGTTGTTGAATGAGTGTTTTTATTATTTTGCACCGAGACTTTACGAGAGTGTACAATGGATAACTGCAAAAATGTGTTATTAAAGAAGATGTACTGAGGCATTCTGTTTGTGAATTAAAATAATGCTAGACTGTTATTATAACTACCGAGTCCCATTATGTTCTTAAAAACACCCTTATAATTATGCAGAAAGCATTGCTATGTAACTCGTGCGAATATTTTTCAAAATCCTGCCTTGCTCGTGTTCTCGCTTGGTTTTTTGAAACAAAAGTTTGACATTTTCTTACATCTATAATAATAAAAGAAAGAGTCTGTGTGTCTGTTTGTCTTCGGATCGTAAAAGACCTACTTATACTTTCCTCAGAAATTCGAAATTTTAAAGATAGATTCCCTTTAATACCAACGTGTGCACCTGATGCTTAGTTTTTTCATATTTGTTCCATTTTTAGAGAAAATTCGAATTTTCCGAAAAAAATACACCACTTTCGCTCAAATCCGATCATTTTTTCTCTTTCCTGATGCCATCGGCTGAAAAAATTAAATAAAACTTTTATCGAAAACATTTAAAATTCAAAATATTTATTTTATTCTTTTGCCATTACTTTCAGAAACTAGATTCATTATTTTAAAAATAATTGACATGTTTCAAGTGACGTAATTCCGCCAGTCTTCACTCCCGGATTTTATTGTGGGTTTATTTGATGATTTTTTTCATTAACTTTTCTGTTGACTGCATTTATGCATATTTAAGCAATAAATGTATAGTTAAGCTATTACTGGAACTATGATGGTTAATAAAGGCCATCGCACTAGAGCTATTAGTGTTTTATGTCTTTATTTTTTCGACAAATACGTTGCCAAACTCGCCAAATTATTAACTAAAATTCGCCGAATAGGCAATTTCTTTTATAAATAATTTATAAGCTGGTGGTTGTTCGAAGGTAGTTGTGTTAGAGCTGTATAATGGGTGTGGGTAGCTATATCTATTTTCTCGCCAAATTATTTCCCAAAACGCGCCAAATGAGTTAAAAAAGGTTTTATGTATTTATGAGGGAATTGCGATGACATTTATGAGTGCATTTTATAGCGTAATTTTCATTTTGGAATTTTAAGGCAATGAAACGGGATTTTATAATTTATAACGAGCGGAAACAATAATAAGTTTATGATCCTATAACAGGGTATATGGTACACATATTTGGAATCTATTTGATATTTTTTTATTCCGTGCGAAGAACGGGTATAAATTTGCTAGTGTTTAATATTTAACGAAATTACTTCAAGGAGATACTTAAACCCATATACGGAGCACATTTTCAAACTCACGTTCGTCACTTGAATTTGGAATTTGGTTCTCAAATAGCGATTTCCGTCGCCAATAGCCCTCGCGAAGCTCTAGTGCGACGTTATTCCACTAAAATATCAAACAGAACTGAACTTAAGTTCAAACAGAAATGTTTGAACTTAATAATTTTCTTTAAAATATAAACTTAATTTTTTGGAAAACGTATGTGCTATTTTGTAGATTAAAAATTAAAATAGTTATTTATGCAACAAGTGTGAAAAGTAACACTTTTTAAAACTAGTTTTTACTATTTTTTATAATTACGTGAAAAAAATCAATTCTCATTGGTTCAAAAATAATTCACGTGCTAATTTTTTTACGTAAAGAAGATCGGCATCGATAAATCTCTGGAACTACAAAAGGCAAACTTATTTTTAGTTTAAAGTAAAGCCTAACATTTAAACATGGATACTGATACGAATTTTGAGCCTCTAGAAGAGATAGAAATATAGAAACTTTTCATACACCTTTTCGTAAATTTTTCTTGATTTTTCCGGAAGCATATTTGAAGTAACATCATTAGCTGCTATTTTTATCTCTTCTGGAAGCTCAAAATTCGTATCAGTATCCATGTTCAAATGTTTTACTTTAAACTAAAAAATAAGTTTGCCTTTTGTCCAGAGATTTATCGCAGCCAATCTTCTTTACGTAAAAAAATTAGCACGTGAATTATTTTTGAACCAATGAGATTTGATTTTTTTCACGTAAGTTTTACTTGAAATGTTGGCATCTTATAAAAAGAGTGAAAAAAAGTACTTTTTTTCACTGCTTTTGGGTGAAAAAAAGTAATTTTTTATCACTGTTTCTAAAAAGTATAATTTTTCGCACGCGTCTGATATTAAAATTACAGTGTAAAAGTCGGATTTTTTTCACGCAATTATAAAAATACATTTATATAACGTTTTTTTCCAAAATTAGATTTAAAAAAAATTAAAAGTTATAATAAAAAAAAACGAAAGACTCTCCGCGCGATACAAGATCTCTCCTATACAAGATATTCTTACAAATTTTGAAAACGTTTCAAGATAACTTTAAATCTTTTTGGCAGTGCAAAGGAATTTTATGAATTGAAATATGTTTTAAACTTTAATCGAAAACGAATTATTTACATTTTATATTAGTTCACGTAAAACATTTTCAATAAGAAACACATTTTTTGCTGAGCGTTAATATAGCTATTAAAAGAGATGATTTCAATAAATTGCATGCGAATTCTCAATAAAACGCATTACACTTTGATAAACACGTTTCTTTCCATAAAAAAAAATAAGCCAACACGATAAAGCAAAATCATTTGCAGATTCAAAAACATTTGCAAAATTGTATTTCTATTCTTTTCTCTAAAATATATAGGATAGTTTGCGTTGGGGTAATTGAGAAAAAAGCAAATATTTCCAACATTCAACCAAGTTTAGTATTCCTTTTTCCTTACTGATTTTAGAATTTCTTGATTATTTTTAAACTTTAGAAATAAAATTTTGTTAATTTTAAGGTTTAAATATTCGTCTTTTACGTCCAAAGTTCATTCATCCATTCCAACCAACACTAAGATAATTTCCTATAATAACGATTTATCTGTGAGCAAGTGGTTACTTAAAGCTATAAAACCTTAATCTTTAAAAAAATATTTCTTGCTTTGTTTTAACCCTTATTTTAAGGTGTCGAATAAGCCTTTGTTTTAATGTAAATTAAAAGGTTAACTTTCCATTGATTCTTGAATTAATTATTTTTTAGCCTAATCTAGAATTAACTAACTATTACGCAGCAACAAATGCCTTTTCAGGGAAGGATTAAAATAATTTGTTTAACAGTACGAAGTTAATTTTACTTATTAGACTGATTTTAAACTATAATTGTTACATTATTACAACAATTTTATAACTTTCTTACAATGCTACAGAAGTTAATTTATTACATTATATTAAAGTAAAGTTGTCCCTTGACAATAAGATGATTGAATCTCAAACCTATTAAGGCAATTGCAGAGTGTAAACTTGAAACATTGTTACTAGAAGAACACTGCAAGTCCTCACCGCAAATTGAAAAGCAGCCAGTACCTACTTGAAGCAAGGGCCGTCTCTGTGATGTATTTTATCGATCATGCCATGTTACATGTCTGAAGCAATTCATCCATGACACAAGGATTGGTTGGAAGGGTGGAACAATGGTAATACGGTTTCAGTTAACTCCCAGGGGGTGTCGTCTGCGTTCTTGAGAATAGATGCAGAGTACGAGAGTAAACATACGCACAAAGAATAAGTCAATGTTTTCTATCGTGAAAGGATGTATATTATCTTTTTGATTATTATTGGAATAATGGTTTTGATGCGCAAGTTAAAATCTAATTTAAAATTTAAGTTTTAGTTCATGAATATAAATATATTTAAATAGAACTTATAAGAAGCATTTTGAAAGTTTTTGATAGTTAAAGTGTTGTTTGTTTTGTGCTTAGAAAAAATTTAGAACTTTCATCTTGAAGAATTTAATTGCATGCATCGAAAATATTCTCCGTTTCATTAGTGCAAAAACTTAATTAAGATTAGGGGGAAGAGAAGCTTTGATATTTTTGTGGCAGGTTTGGAATCATGTTTAACTATAAACATGAATATTCAAAAAAATATCTAATTATTATTAACTTATGAGTTCATCTTTATGAAGCGGAAAACGAAGGAATTTTCGTTTAATTTGTTAGCGTCATTAGTACTAGACAAATATTTTTATCATTTTAAAATTAATGAATTCCCAGTCACTACACAAAAAGCATAGAATTTTCTATACAATTCTTTAAGGAACGGGACTTCAATTACTCTGCTTTTATGAATGTAGAATTTTAAATATTTAAACGGTAGTCTTAACCCTTTCAGTCCCAATGATGCCATTTGGCATCATCATTTTTCTGATAATAATTTTAAAAAAATAATAGGGCTGACATCTATTGGGATTAATAAAAAATATTTTCTAATAGAAAAAAGTTTGAAGAATCGAATGATGTGATTTTTGCTATCATAAATGGCTATAGACGATCAGAAAAAAAATCTAAAATGATGATGCCAAATTGCTTTTGGGACTGAAAGGGTTAAAAGACGACATTATGAAAATAGAAGTAAATACTTAAGATGTACTAATTTATTAAAATAATCATTAATGTGTGTTTTTATTTTTACACGATTTCAATGCGATTGTATATGAAGTATAAAATGTGTTACCACATTAGCATTCATTGGCATTTAACGTGGATTTAAAATAATTGTACTTAAAAAAATTCTTTTGAAACATTGTAAATTAAAAACAATAGCATTTAAAAATAATTCAAGATTAATTCAAAAATAAGATCACCACCTACAAAACAAATAAAAATTCCATTAATCTTTTCACTTATATTTCAAGAAACCACACAAACACTTCTACTTCCAAATAATATCGTAATAAAAAAAAGATAGAGAGACGCCCTGCTTAGTCTTCCACTCTTGCACCCCACGATTACCATCCATTCCAAAGGAATAAAGGCCTTTGACAAAGTTGAAACCAACCCTAGTCGGAAAGGAATCAAACAGAAATCTCCCGCGTTACAAGTGGGAATATACTGCCGAAGAAATTAAAGACTGCGGAAACCCGTGATGAAACTACGGAGCTTTAGATCTTTAGTCTAGCGCGCTCACCCAACTACGATATTTCAGCACAGAGTTTCAACAAACAGTTTAAATAGTTGTGCAATAAATAGTAAAACAGATTTGAGGAGGAAAATAATTGTACCTTAGGAATATGTATATGGAACTGCCCAAAGAATACAAAGTTTACTTGAAATCGTTTCGTTAATCTTTAACTATTGAGAGGTTTCAAAACTTGGTAAAATGATAACGCTAACTTAAATGCTTAATTTGTTATAGGCTTTTCAGCACACAGAACTACAGCACACTACACACAGCAGTTAAAGGCTGAAATGGCCAAACAAGAAATTAGTACATTGTTGTGGCAATGACCGTAATCTTTGATGCGATCGATTTATGTAAATTTGAAAAAGCCTATCATGTCTAATATTACTTTCCATGTTTTCGATAGTGTTCTGATTCAAGAAGCTTTTGTCAAACTAACACCGCGAGATCCTTTTTCTGAAAGAACCCCCTTGTGAGATCCCGTTATTACAGACCGAAAATAAAACCTCAACGCTCGTTAAATCCTTGGCTTTTAGGCTACTGGCATAAGCCAGCGCTTTTTCCGATGGAAAGCAGGGCTTCTGGAGATCGGCCCCGCGCTAAAATATCTCTGCTGACAGAGTTATTCAACAGCTTTTTCGCAAGAACCGACACTTTCTTCTACAGTGGGGGCAGTAGTGGGCGGTAAGGCGGCTATGTGTTTTGGGGAAGGTTTGTCCACCGATTCGATTGATTTGAATAATTTTAAAGAAGTATAGTTTGATATATATAAAAGTAAATGATTCAATCATAGTGGAATGAAAAGTTTCGGAATCGTTAAAAAAGGCTTTGTTAAGCTTTAACTTAGAAAAGGTAACTTAGAAAAGTCTCTAAACGTCTACAATATATCGCCTTCTTGATACACGTTGAACCACTCCACATTTCAAAATCAAACACTAATATTCTTGAGTGGAAATTAAATAATACAAGGGATTAATTGCGGTATAACAAGCGGTAGGTCGATATGCGATAACCTACATTTCACCTTGACTCAGCCAGGGTCAACTTAGTGTATAGAGGCGCGTCGGGCCATTATGGCCACTGGTCATAAGTCTGGCGGGAGGCCTTTGAGGGTACAGCAGACCTGACGTTATAGTATAATGGAATTTGCACGGACCGATAGGCCCTTTTGTGCCGGTATTTTCGAGTTACGAAAAACATCCTGTTTACTTCCCAGGAATAAGGTCGGGTGTTGACCGGGCAAAAGGGGCCGACGGGCCAATCGCTTAGAATTGTATCGGATGTCTTCTGCCACCCTCGTTCCAATCAAAAAAAAAGGGGTGAGGGAAGTTGGGGATGAAATTGAACCTCAGTGGTTAAGGATCCTTGGGGGCAGGATAAAATTTAAAAAAGTAGGCGGATCAAAAAGATATCCGACGAGGGGTCAGCGAGAGAGTAGGAAAATAAGATCATTCTGAATTTTGACTTCAAGCCGACCCAACTAAAATTTGAGCTAATTTACCCTCCAATCAATTTTAAATCTACTTCATGTAAATTATAGAGAGATTTTACTAAGTTAATTCCTAAATATTACCCTCATGATAGGGTATTTAATTAAGTAATCTAATTAAAATTATAATTTGGTAGTAGATTCCGCCGAGATGATCTGGAAATTGAGTAAGTGTTATTCCTATTCTTCCCCTCCATCTGGACTCGACCCTTCTGATATATATACAATCATTATATTTACTAGCATAGAATGTATTATGTCTTTGCGAATAAACGATTATACAAATAAATTGTCCATCATTCCGGGTTGCGGTAATGTTATTAATTAGATATTAACTAATTCCAACTATGTTCTACAACGCAAATTACTAACCTTAAATATTAAATTCTTGGTGATCAATTGGATACAATTGATTTAATAATAATTATTAAGATGGTTAAGTGTTAAGGGTAGGTACTCTACCTTCCTTGAGGAAATTGGCAGTAACACCTCAAGAAAGTGGTGCCGTGACCAGGATCACTTTCTTGAGGTGTTACTGCCAATTTCCTCAAGGAAGGTAGAGTACCTACCCTTAACACTTAACCATCTTAATAATTATTATTAAATCAATTGTATCCAATTGATCACCAAGAATTTAATATTTAAGGTTAGTAATTTGCGTTGTAGAACATAGTTGGAATTAGTTAATATCTAATTAATAATATTACCGCAACCCGGAATGATGGACAATTTATTTGTATAATCGTTTATTCGCAAAGACATAATACATTCTATGCTAGTAAATATAATGATTGTATATATATATCAGAAGGGTCGAGTCCAGATGGAGGGGAAGAATAGGAATAACACTTACTCAATTTCCAGATCATCTCGGCGGAATCTACTACCGAATTATAATTTTAATTAGATTACTTAATTAAATACCCTATCATGAGGGTAATATTTTAGGAATTAACTTAGTAAAATCTCTCTATAATTTACATGAAGTAGATTTAAAATTTGATTGGAGGGTAAATTAGCTCAAATTTTAGTTGGGTCGGCTTGAAGTCAAAATTCAGAATGATCTTATTTTCCTACTCTCTCGCTGACCCCTCGTCGGATATCTTTTTGATCCGCCTACTTTTTTAAATTTTATCCTGCCCCCAAGGATCCTTAACCACTGAGGTTCAATTTCATCCCCAACTTCCCTCACCCCTTTTTTTTGATTGGAACGAGGGTGGCAGAAGACATCCGATACAATTCTAAGCGATTGGCCCGTCGGCCCCTTTGACCGGTCAACACCCGACCTTATTCCTGGAAGTAAACAGGATGTTTTTCGTAACTCGAAAATACCGGCACAAAAGGGCCTATCGGTCCGTGCAAATTCCATTATACTATAACGTCAGGTCTGCTGTACCCTCAAAGGCCTCCCGCCAGACTTATGACCAGTGGCCATAATGGCCCGACGCGCCTCTATACACTAAGTTGACCCTGGCTGAGTCAAGGTGAAATGTAGGTTATCGCATATCGACCTACCGCTTGTTATACCGCAATTAATCCCTTGTATTATTTAATTTCCACTCAAGAAATATAATCAAACATCACTATGGATGTGATGTGTAAATAATGTAATCACATATCTATTCATTTTAAGATATCTAGACATATTTCAGTGACATCAAACAGCACTATAACCATCAGTAGCTTTTGGGGCTATTGAAAAAAATGTTTTTCCAATAGAATGCTGTATGTAGATAACCCGTTCTTTAAAAATATATATCTTCCGTGGAATTATTCAGAAGCTCTTTCCTGAAAGCAGCAGCTTTCTTTGAAAGTGGGGTTGGTGGCGGGAGATTATGGAAGGGGAAGAATTTTCTAGGAAGGTTCGATAACCGAAGATTTTTCAAGGAACTTAATTGAATCAGAATTGATTGCGGAATATAATTTAAGTGTAGAATTATACATCTTGGATCCTATTGGAAAAGAATCGGGTAATGAGATTATTTAATCCTAAAGAGAAAAAACAAGAGAGTGTAATTTAATAGCTCCAGGAAGTCACAACTTTTACTTTCAAATAATATTGTTTAAAATTAAAAGAATTATTTTAATTTGAATTCTTCTCTTTGATTTTCGTTTGAGAAAGATTTTTAACAAGCAAAAAAGCCTTAACGAAACTTGAGTAAATAAGACAGATTAGAAATAGGAGCTCATTTTCAAATTCGAGGTCTATAGCTCTTTTATTTCGAACTGTAGAGTGGTTTCAGGCATTCAAAATGACAGACAGGCCGATGTTCAAAGACCAGTTGTTCAAAATTAGCGTTCTTCAAACGTGTAGAAAATACAAAATATCAACTTTGGATTTTCGACCCAATCGCAATACTTTCTTTACTGTATTTTATATTAGGTAATTGAAAGTAAAAAGTGTAACGAAGAAAAAAAATAAAAGAGGTAACTGAATCAAGATATTTAAATATACCGAGTACAAAGTTCATGTTTAGAAAGAGGCAAATTCTTTAATTTTAAAACATAAATAAAAATTTAAACAGTAAAACTAGTCTTATTTTAAACAAATAACTTCAAAACCAATAAAGTGTGTTGCAATAAAATTCAAAACATTTTAAATGTATTATATTCAGGATATGATGAATTTTTAAAACCTCCTTCGTAAAAAATAATCAAGTTAATTCATTAATTAAATAATGGCAATTTTTAACTGAAAATACCATAAGCTAGCTGTTTTATTTCCCAATATTTTCCTTTGGAAACATATGCTAAATATACATTTATTCTAACCCTATGTGATTTCATATTTAACGTTACGTTATATATGAAAATACAATTTTTTGTGCTTTTGTTACAATTCTGACCAGAATTATGACTTCAGAGTTTATTTAAACCTATTCCTATTAAATAACGGGCACTAATTTAGAGGTTTAATATGCCATGTAAACATTCCTTAAACTTATTGTACGTGAATGTTATTCGTAAAACAGGTGCGGGAAATCATTCTAATTAACATACATTTATCAAATAAGAAAATCATTTAAACATTTTTTTAAAATCATATTTAACAAATTGAATATGATTTATTGAATAACAATTTGAATCAAACTACTTTTTTAAGTTCAACTGCAACAAAAATAACAACTTTACCTCCTATTCTATCTTGCCTTATTCGCTCTACCTCCTTCACAATCAGCTGACTTCCCAAAAGATGAAAAGCTTCTAAATACCAGCAGGTTAACTATGGAAAGTCACACACACCCTTCGCCTTCAATAAGTCAAAGTCAATAACTCAAACTCAATAAATTGACGAAAACAATGGATGATGAGTCTTTTCGGTGAGATCTTTGTTGATTTTCGGCGGTCAAGACCTTTTTTAACGAGCAAAGCCTAATAACGGAGCCGAAAGTTGGCACGTTTGCTTCGTTGAAGGAGCGCGGCTCCTTTGGACTCTGATTACGCAAGCGGACGTCGTTTCGAGATCGGCCGCCAAATTTACGCCGCCAAGCCCTCGCGGGAAGTGCGCCAAGTAGGGATAATATCTTGAGGGAACATTTTTGACATTTCACTGTTTTCGTTTGACAAACTTTTAATGGATATTTTTGTCGAATGTAAATTAACGCACAAGTTCGTTGTCTTTTACTAAAGCAAAATATTCCACATCCAAAATAAATGATATCCCAAATTAGCTATCTCATTTAAAAGTCGACATCATCTATTTTAACCACTTTTTTTTTAATTTTGTTACTACTTTTATGGTGAAAGAAGTTAAAGGCGTTGGTTGCATCGCATTGATCGAATATTCGTCAACCTTTTACTAGGACTTAAGTTCAATACCGCGTTCATTGTAAGTTTCAAACCCAAAACTAGAAAAACACTATTGGCTTATTTATTTTTATAGCCGCCTTATTTTCATTTGATATGAAAATGAGGTAACAAAAATTAAAAGTAATACTGAATTTGTTCAACACATGCTTTTAAAATAGTTAATTTGATATGTCAAAGTTTAAATTATAAATAATAACTTTGTTTTTAGATTTTATCTTTTGTTTTTCATTTGTAATATTTTTATTTAACTGTTCTGAGGAAGTAGTTTGAAGTGTAATTTATTTTGTTAAACCGACACCAGCAGGAAAAGTCAAACAAAAAATAATTTGTAGCCATGACTGCCGGGACTATGTAAAATCATCCAGCGCAAAAGCTTCATGTAAGCCGTTTATTTTATGAAAATGCCTCCAAAACACTAATAAATTGGCACAAATCTATATATTTTAAACATTTTTATAATATTAATAGCTGGTGATGTGATAACCCTACAATATCCCATGTTCAAAACAAGCTAGAAATAATAAATTCAGCTAAAAATTTCTAATTTTCTGCAGCGACATCGAATGTAAGGGTACCGGTGCATCATACATAGCAAACATTAGATATATAACAATGGATCCGTGCCTAAAGAGATAGCTTAAGTTAAAATCATCTAGAGTCCTGAAGCCTAATTAAATTACTTTGGAAGCCCATAGCTCCGGACATGTAATTAACATTTTACCGGGACTCAAAATATTTAGTATCTTTATTTAAAGACATGACATAAAATTTATCGAATAGCCACATTGTGCAGCTAATAGAGTGATAATAAAACCAAACCAACGTTTTCAAATTTCGTATATGAACTATACTTTGAATAACGTATTACATATTTCATGGGGCCCGGGTGGCCTAGTGGTTTGGATCGCAGACCATTACGCTAGCAGTCTGCGCGCTGTAACGGGTGCGGGTTCGATTTCCGCCTTTGCCCTGGGTGTTCCTTTCTCTCTCTGTGTGTCTGTAAAAATTCTGTCTGTCTTACTTGACGAAGGTTTAAAAGTGGGACTCTGATCAAGCACACAAACCGGAATATATATGTGTACACAACAATAACATATTTCATGGATAAACGATGCATGTCTAAATGTTATCTGATTGTGATTTTAAATTACGACGCCCGTCGTCAATAGCCCTCTGTAGCTCTAGTGCTACTATAATTCAAACTAAACTAAACTAAATGTTATGTTCAAAAGTGAACAAAATATCTAATTTTAAAATATTGAAACGTTAATTGTAAATAGAATACTGAGAAATTGACGTTCGTGAAGGATACATAATACTTTATTCAATAGATCCAATGCGAGTTTCTTGTTACAAGAAAAGTAATATGACCAGGGCCTGCTGCTGAAAATCAATTTCTAACTGTTGCGAACGTACCTATCAGAAGCGAGATTTTAATTCGCAGAGTTTGGTACCGATAACCCGCTGACTTGGTAAGTTATAAGTTTGTGAAGAACTACAGCTTTCCTGGCTAATAATATACACCAGTATTGTAATTATACTGTATTTTTACGTCTATTTTATATGAAATTTGTCTCGAGTCCGAGTATGAGTTGCAACTGTACATAACCATTCTATAAAAATTCTCATTTATAAAATAATACACTTTCAAACATATAAGGGTTATCTCGTTCTCATATTGAAGTTTTATTTCAGTAATATATATTTCTATTATCATTTTTTTCAATAAGTTAATAATTTTATTTTATTTGCTGCAGTTCAAATTTTTATTGTACAAGATTTTGCTTGAAAGTGATTCCTTATATTTTATGTGTTCAACAATGGAATTGTTAAATCTTTTTATTTTATGAATCATGTGCTTTGAAACTGGCAAATATCCATGTAATTTAAATAAATGAATGCACTAGCAAAAAGATATACTCTTCCAATTGGCCATTGTATCTAAACTCAACAAAATGTTTTTATGTATTTGCGCTTGAATGAATAAGGTTACTTTGCTTTTAAAAGTTAGAAAAATATAATCCAACTTTAAAATTATTTTCTTAATATATTCCGCTAAGAAATTAAACTACAACATAATATTCTCTACCCTTAAATCACAAATATCATTTGATATCATTCTGATATCTATTTTGGCATCGCGAAAACTTGTCCACATCGACAGAAAATTATAAGATAATACTGTAGCTTTTAAATAACGAATGGCAATTTTAATAAACATATTTTCATTAAGTTTATTTATCATCATTTTTTAGACAAGTTAACAGGAAAAAGGAAGAATTTGTTATTGACCAAACGTGTACAGTTTTGAAATAATTTATAATGAGCACACAGAAAAGAGGGGGAGAGATTAAACCTTCATTAACACCATTTCTTACTTTTCGACCACATCCGGACGTCTATTGAGATTAGCTCAAATTGTTCCATTTGCGTTGAATTAATTTATTACCAAAAATATTCAAGATTCCTTAAAAGTAATCTAAAAGTTACAAGAATCCCTTTTATACAAATTAGTTATCTTGATAATCAGAAAACCTGCATATTGAAAATAATTACCGTTTGTTACATGTTGCCTGACTAAGGATTGGAAAACTGTGAATTTTATGTAAAAAAGCACTAATTGGTATAATAAAGCAACTTTATATTCATTCTTACTGCCAATTTAGGATTTATGTTCATTTTAGTAGATATATTGCTCAGTAGAGGAATTACGTAGATTTAATTTTGATTTCATGCACATTTAAGCACTGTTTACCTTTGGTTTATAGACATCCTTTCCATAGATAATGTATCATTTATGCAAATGTCAGTTTTATTCCAATTTTAATCATTTGTATTCTATTATCTCCTATTTGAAAGGAAATTACTCAGACATTAAAATATACGAGGTGTTCAAAACATGTAATTAACCAATTTTAAAAATTAAACATCTCAAAAACAAATATAGATAGAGGCAAAAGACAAACTGTATGGTAGGTTAATTGCGAAGGCATGGAATTATTTATTGCGATACTTGGGTAATGTGAGTAAATTTCTGTAGAGATAAAATACGATGCAATAAAAATTTCTATAATTACAGCACTCTTGTATTGCAAAAATATGCTAATTTTGAAATTTATGATAAAAAAATAGCTATGACTTCAAGCAGTTTTCATAAACATGCAGTTAGCCGTATCCCTATATCATATATCTATATTCATAGTTTAGAAATTTAATTTTGAAATCGGGTAGTTATTTATTGTAACATTCAAGTATACCAAAGTACCCTGTATATTCAAAACATTCACATATAATAAAAAAATGTGTTCGAATAAATAAACTTTTACATATTTGCAACATTATGCAAATTAACAAAACATTTTTATTGTATGTGTGCAACATTGTAAAAAATAAACTAAGATTCAGATTTTAACACTTGTTCCTTTATGGTTTTAGCAAAATCCTTCCCCACATTTTTTGAAAATGATTTGTGCGTTTAGGTGTTTTAAACTTCAGTACTTAAATTCGCTTTTATACTCGCCAAGGAGAAACAAAAAGTTTTGAAATGTTCTAAAATACCTTACTTCCTTGGTACTTTAATATTCAAAGATATTCTTAGAAAGCGAACAGCCAACTAAAAAAGTAATAAAAAATGACTATGATTTCATACCTTTCAAAGAAAAAAAAAGAATTTTTAAAATTGGTGTATTATAACCTGAAAATGATACAGACGGCCAGACAGGTAGACAAAGGTCCGTCCTAACGTAAGATTGACAAAAAAAAGTACAAAAGATATCCCTGATGATTAAGTATAAAGATAATTTTTATAATCGGCCTGTTTGGTCTGTTCGCTCTTTTCGATGGTCAATCTTCTCACTAATAATCCAATATTTAACCATTTTCAGGTATTTTGACATTTAATTATTTATAACTTGCCCAATATCTTCCCAATTACGAAGTTTTTTTGGAAATTTTTCAAAGTTTTGAAATCGTCGTTTGCTGATTGAAAAGTTTTGGGGAATTATTCAGTTATATTTGGAATCAATACTGTCTCTGAATTTTACATATGATTACTAATAAAAGCTAATCACTGTTTACATATAACTCCGATCATCTAATACAAGAAGAAAGATACGAGCCTATAAACATAAAACAAACTCTCTTACCACTTCCAGTGGGTTAAAGCTTCATGCCACTGAGGATACCTTGCGAGATTCTGTGCTTACCTAGCCAAGGACGGATCGTAATGAGCAAAACAAATATTGTGCAAAAAAGAGCGTCGTATGTATGTGACTGGTGCACGTTAAATCTGTCGTGGTCCAAAATCCTAAAGCCGCGTACGATGTTGTTATAAGGCTATTTTTAGGTGTCAAGCTCGTCTCTTGACCACGGTACCAAATTACGAGATCCGTCATAAATAGCCCTTGTGTTGCTCTAGTGCAACGTTAACTCAACCAAAAAAATTGAACACCTTTTACCAGCTTTGGCAGAAGTTTTTTTTATATATATAATAATTCCTTTCTTTCGCAGTCGGTAAAGCGATCGCCTTTCATGCAGAAGGTTCCAGGTTCGGGCTAGACATCGCCAAAATAACTGCCAACTTATAAACGGCCCGTTCAGCCAAAGAATGTTCGACAAAAAATACCCGTGCGGAAGAAGTGTATGTTACATATCTTCCAAATCCCGACGTACTATTTACCCTTAAAAGTTGCGTTAGATGCCTACTCAGATGTCGGCTTGACTGTGATTCTAAATTTCTACGCCCTTCGCCAATAGCCCTCATGTAGTTCTAGTGCGACTAGTGCATTTTTAAGTTATCAACCTAATCCTAATCTTTTCCTTCGCCAAACCAGCGCTCGTCCCCTGATCCTGGCAACCCCGTGCCCTTTCCGAATGAGCAAGCAAGATCCGATAGACGGGATGGCGGTGTTATGCGTGATGGAGGATGCGCCTCCCGCAACCGCCCCGAGGGACCTTTTCCTCTGTGTGTTCCTCAGACGGAGAGGCATCATTTCTTGGCCGTTTCTTATTGCTACGAAGAAATTAGATTGGCGTGGGGGAGTTGTTAAATAATGGGGATTGACACTGAAAAATATCTCGAATAAGTTTAAAGACGATTGGCAAGTTTGCTTGTTATGCGAAATTAGATTTCTGTTGTAGGTTATCGAAATAAACGTAAATAAACAAGTAGGTTTGTAACAAAATCTGTCACTTAACCCGCTTCCACACAACAGTTGTGTTTAACAAGTAAAAAGGCGCCAAACACAGCATTAATTCTATATAAAACATTTACATGCTAAATTTAATAGTTTTATTTATTTTATTTCGAAAATTCAATAATTATTACTTATCGTTTGCAAAAATTAATTTATATTTCAATTAATAAATATGTAATATTCCTCGCTTTTAAATAGAATGAAAACATTTCATATCAACATACTCAGAATCTCGTAGTGAAATATATTTAACGTCATTTCAAACTAATCGATGTCGCAAAAATAATTTATTTTAATTTATTGTCTAAAAGAATTAAAGTTTCTCGAGTGATTGTTGCGAATGGCAATGGTGTTTTAATTCTAATATAAATGGCTTCCTATGCGTTTTAAATGAGCATTAAATTTTGTAGTTTTCTAAATAATTAAAGTACTTCGAATTCGAATTCTTTTCTGAAATTTTCAATGTATTCTAATTTCGATGCGCTGAATTTTTTGACGTATCACACTTGTCCGTAGCACTTGTAGTTTGGACTATGAAAGTGGGTGACAAACAGACAGACGGACTGAACGATTATAATACCTTCCACTTTTTACGTTATAAACGTAGTGTGGAAGCTAAAATGGAGATCATTAACGATTGATGAAGGATAAATAAAGTAACACGAAAAACGAATTTTATATACTTAAAATTATCATTTTTATTCGGTAAAAAAGTTTTTTTACTCATTTAATGAAGAATTGTTTAATGAAATGTTGATTTTTATTATTTAATTAAAATGAAAGCTCGTTCTTATTTATTTACATTTCTATTAAATGATTGACATGAATTAGTATTATTCTTTACGTTAAAATTAAACACAATTTAATTATAACTTTTTGTTAAACAAAATACGGTCTCGTTTTTATTTGTTTGATGGGGAACTCCCTATTTACCTTCTCTCAAACTAAAAGGCACACTTTTGGTAGTTTTTTTAACAGCTTGTGGTATAAGATGGACCAAGACTTACTTCTATAAGAAGAGGGTACCAACCGCGTACCACAATTTGTCGTGGAAATAATGGAAACTTGGTTGGAAAGGATGATGAAATTTTGGAGACATGGGCGGAACATTTTGAAAGCCTACTCAACAGAAATGAAGTAATTGGACAAACAGAGGGTGAGCTATTCACATCAGTGAATGATTGTGAACCGTTGGAGATCAATGAAGTTAAAGAAGCAATTAAAAAGTTACGTAACGGAAAAGCTCCTGGAGAAGATTTAATTTGCTCAGAATTATTAAAATATGGCAGTGAGAAGCTATACAAAATGGTGTATGACCTGGTAAATGAAGTCTGGGAGAAAGAGCAAATGCCGAACGAATGGAACAGTGCAGTGATACACCCAATTTTAAAAAAAGGAAACATACTAGATTGCAATAACTATAGAGGGATTTCCCTGCTTAACCTGACATACAAAGTATTGACAAAAGTTATAGCTGCAAGACTTAAACCATTGATAGAGAGAGAAATCGGAGACTATCAATGCGGTTTTAGACAGAATAGATCAACCATAGACCAGATATTCAGCATAAGAAATATATTGGAAAAGTTCAAGGAAATGAATGTGAATGTCTACCAGCTCTATGTTGACTTTAAGCAAGCGTATGATTCAATAAATAGAGAATTGATGCTAAAGACTTTGAACGAGTTTAATATTCCTCATAAATTGATCAGGTTGGTTAAAATGACAACTTCTGCAACTAGGGCTAAAGTAAAGATACAGGCAAGATGTCCAGGGAATTCGAAATTGTGACTGGATTGAGACAGGGTGATATTTTATCGACCTTGTTGTTTAATGTTTGTCTTGAAAAAGTGATGCGTAACACAGTATCAAGTAGAGGTGGTACTATCTTTAATAGAACGAAGCAAGCTCTAGCTTTCGCTGATGATGTAGTATTGATGGCAAGAAGTAAAAATGCACTTGTTGATCTTTTTGAAGATTTAACCAAAGAAGCTAGCCATTTTGGTTTAGAGATAAACATTGAAAAGACCAAATACATGATATTGGATTGCAAGGGGACTGATACAAATACAGAACTACAAATAAATAATGAGACAAAATTTGAAAGAGTGAAGGAATTTAAATACTTGGGTGCAGTTGTCACCGAAGACAATGATATTATGCCAGAGATTAAACAAAGACTAAATGCTGGAAATCGCAGTTTTTTTGCACTTAAAAAATTACTAACATCAAAAACAATAACGAGGAAGACAAAGCTTCAGGTTTATAAAACTATAATCAGACCAACAGCTATCTATGGATCAAAGACATGGACTTTAACGCAAAAACAAGAAAAAATGCTGATTACATGGGAAAGGAAAATTCTTAGAACTGTTTTTGGACCTGTCAAGGAAGGAGATCTTTGGAGAAGGAGATTTAATTTCGAAATTACAAGACTATTTAAGGAAAAGGATATAATCAGTTATGTAAAGGCAAAAAGAATACAATGGCTGGGACACCTGGAAAGAATGGAGGAAGACAGAGGCACTAAGAAAATATTCAAGGGGCAGTGCCAGGGACAAAGGAAAAGAGGAAGACCAACTAAGAGATGGTTTGATGAGGTGGAGAAAGACCTTAAGACTCTAAAAGTCCGAAACTGGAAACAAAAGGCTAGAGACAGGAGGCTTTGGAGGAAAATTGTTAGTGAGGCCATAGTCCAACATGGGCTGTAACGCCAAGTAGTAGTAGTAGTAGGTATAAGATGGAGGTTATTAAATAATTTGATATTTTAATCAGATTTAAATTTATATTTAATTACATTTGTTAATTTAAAATTGTCATGTGGAATCAGAATACCCATTATAGAATCACTATATTTGTTTTATTTTGTTTTTTACTTTATTTTACAGAATAGAATCACTTGACTTCCATAAATATTATTTGTTCTTTTAATCTTATTTTTATCCCCTATATTAATTCCTTAAATTTTTGAATTTTGTAACTTTTCAAATTTTAAAATATATTAATTTTATAAATGTTGTAAATCATGAAAGAATGGAAATATTTCTTATGATGTCACGTTCTCCCCACTGCGATTTCATTGGTTGTTTTGTTTTCTTTCAAAACTACTTGAAAAAAGCTCATTGGTTTTTTATAACGTCACGCGCTCAGAACTGTGATTTCATTTGTTGTTTTATGTTGACAAAGTGTTGAAACAAGCCCATTTAGCAAAATATTATTTATTTTCACTTTAAAAAACTACAACTTCACTGTTGTAAACAATAAAATTCATAGAATAAACGTTATATAAGTGTTCTAAAAACATTTTAACAAAGCGTTATGCATCGCATTTCGTCGAGGTAAAAATACTGAGCGCAATTTCACGAATTGTGTCGTAAATTGACAAAATACAGTTCCAATGAAATATATCTAAGGGATTTCTTCTTTAAAAGACTTATTATTATTTTTATTTTATTATTTTTATTATTATTTTTAACGAAAGCTTGTATTTCTTGGCTGGTTTTAATGTTAAAGAAAAATAAATGGACGAAAATGTATGAGGTTTTTACATTTGGGAATGTTCTGGAATACATAAAAAATTACGAGCATCATGGTATTTTTATTTAACTAGTTCAGATAGCAAATTAAAACTGATTTTGTCTATGTCATTCATATATATGTAGTTTTCTATGAAGACAACTTAATGTAACAATGTCTTGTAAATCCTTAATAGTTTCAATTAAAAAAGTAGAGGATATGCAGTAAAGCGTTAGGCGTAACGTTACTCCATAAAACTAATAGCAGCCTGTGCTGGATTGATTCATGGAATAACGTTACAGCATCAAATGGTGCAAACCTACACCAAAGCCGAGTAATTTTACACCAGAAAAAAGGAGTAAACGAAATTTTACATTACACACAACAGTTTTTTTTTTTTAAACTACCCTACTTATGTTTTATACAATCGACATATTTCACGAGACGTAGCTTCATTCCAGCTTTCATTCCACGATGAAATAAATGATTTCGTATTTTCGTTGTATGACATAGTAACCCCTACTCCCTATATTTATTAACCATTCACCAATTCAGAAATTATTTTCAATCGTGTGAACTGTTTCCAACCAAGACGTGAAGCGTGCCCATTGGTCTTAAGAATATTAATTTAATTATTAACTTCTTACCTCTTTCGTTTTACAATTTCCAGCGTTTCACTTCTGATTTTTCTTTTATGCATTTTACATTTATGTTGTCAGTTTTATTTTCAGCAAATAAAAGAATTTCAAAGTTTACGAAAGTCAAATTCCATAATAAAAACAATAACTCAAAAAGCAGAGAAAATCAAATATTATTTAAAACGACTTAAAATTGTAAAGAAAGCTGCAGAAAAAATCACCAAAAATTCTGCAATTATTTTGTAATATTCTAAAGAAAGAAAATGTTGCCATTAAAGAAAACATTTACAACAAATTATTGCTTTGGAATTTCAATCGTATTATTTTATCGTTTGCTTAAAACTAATTAAAATGTTAATTAACCTCATAATTTTAGTAAATAATTTTTATAAATAACATAATACAATCTTTAAACTTACTACTAAAATGTTTTATTTGTTACATCGACTATTATTATATTATTAAATAGATTACTTTTTTATCGCAACTTACAGTGGTTTTAAATCAATTTGATCCATATTATATTTTAAATTTTCTAGAAATTGAATTTTCAAAGCTTCTCGTATAAAATTGTTCTAAACTTGATACCAAATACATAATGGGAATATTTCTTATGATCTCCAAACTGCGATTTCATTGGTTGTTTTGTTTTCTTTGACAAAGTGTTGAAACAAGCTCATTGGTTTTTTATAACGTCACGCGCTCCGAACTGCGATTTCATTGACTGTTTTGTTTTATTTGACAAAGTGTTGAAACAAGCCCATTGAATTTACATATTTACATTCCAGCTAAATGCGATGACGAAATGGTTTGAAACAAAAGAGGAATGGGGTTGTTTCACGTCGTGAATGGCAACAGCTCCAGTGGTCTTGTTTTCATTTTGTTTGCCTGGAATTACTTTTGTTTTGATATTCGAAAATGAGTTTTCTAAGAATATTTTACTAATTAAATTTTTTAAATGCCAACTTCTTGCTATGCTGTTGGTTGCTCGAATTATTCGTGAAAGAAAGCTTGCATAGAAAGAAACGTTTATTTTCATCTATGCCAGTCGTTTTGAGAGTTTAATAGAAACAACCAATGAAATCGCAGGACACGGAAAAATTAAAACAAGAGCCTTACATCATCTGAAACATTCCCAAGTCAGAGTTTTTCTATATTTGATGTATAATTAGATAAGTGATATTAAGAAAGTTTCTGTAAATTCTTTTAAATACGAACATTCGTTTTTTTTTATAAATTTCCCTCAGTACAATGTTTGTAAAACTGCAAAAAATATGAATAGATTTAAAAGTAGTATTCCTTTCTTATGAGATAAATCAACAACCATTAAAAAATCTTTATGTGTAAATAATTTTTGCAGCGGTCAAATAACTTTTTAAAAAATCATACTAGAAAAAATAGCACATCAACTGCAAAGTATTTTTATATGCTTATAGATAAAAAAAATCATTTTCAGAAAAACTTAAATAACATCAATAAATTTCGTAATTTACACTGAAAGGTGTTACCTCGCCCATTGTTTTAATATTACTGATGCGTCATCATTCCACTTGCGAAGCGATTAATGGGGAGTGGGTACACATAAATGTACAATAGATATCATACCTTTCAAATTATATTTTCTTTATTCATTGCTTTACAGAAACATCTTTTTAGTTTAATTACTCGAATTACCTAATTAAAAGAGTGTATCTATTTTAAAACGTATTTTAAATAAACTATCCACTCATAAACAAATGAAAAAATGGATTCAAAACTTATTTGTACCTGGTAAAATACTTCGTTGAATTATAACTTCTTCCAATCAAATATTTTATTCTGAAGAAAATTGTGATTGTTGAAACTGAATATATATCAAGGTATATTACTTCCATTAAAGTATCAATTTCAAAGCTCAATTATCTTGGAAATTTTTACGATCAGATGCACTTGATTGGCGATTCAATATTTTGGTTCTAATAAATTATCATTTATTCGCCTCGTTGAATTCGATTAACGTCAAATATTTACAAGCAATTTAATGTAATAAATCTTCAATAATATACCTCAATCTCAGTGAAGATTAGTTTTTGACTTATTGAACACGGCCCGTGATACATCGATTCTTTTATTGCAGCTATCATTTTGAAAGGAATTTCGTTGATTGCTATAGTAAATGGAAATCCTGAATATAGATTTATTTACGTCTTTATAAATTAAAGTAATGAGCAATGAAAACCGTGTGATGATTTACAGCAATAAAAGGGTTTCAGGAAACTAATTATTTTTTAGTTTATTTTATGAATATAAATAATAGGAATTTGATGAAATCCCCACATTGTGCATTGTAAGTGAGAATAATATATTGGGAAAAACTTTCAAACTGTATCTGAAGTTCAATGTACTGTTAGAATTTTAATGCAAATATACCAGTCGAACACAACCAACAATCAGGCTACAAATGATGTTAACATGATCATACTTGCTATTTCTTTGTGATATAAACAACAGTAAGAATCATGGAGTATTTTACGGAGTTAAAATTTTACTGCTTCAATCATTTTGTCTAACTTAATAATAATCTTTGTATGCAAGAATTATAATAATAATAATAGGCTTCAATGCGTAACAAAACATTGCACCAAACACAAAATATTCATTTCCTATTTTCAACACCATCACAATACGTTCATTACCTTGTATTTCATATTAGGTTATTGAAAGAAAGCATGAAATGATATTTACTTTGTAACAAATTCCATTTGCATTCTGAAATGTTTTACGCATTTTTACACTGCATGACATACATCTTCAAGGCACAGGTTTGTTTTACTGCATACAAATATACACATCGTTATCTCAGAAAACTACGATCTGGTATTAAATAAAACATAGTTCTTTCGCAGATATTATGCCTTTATATAAGTTATTTGATAATATCGGTATTGAAGCAATTATGATTTGTGAAAATTCTAGAATATAATGTATAATAAGATGTAATTTATCCGCAGTTATTTTATTCAAAGTTCTTGGAAAACCACAATTTTTATGTGTAGAAATAACATTATAATTATTTCATTAAATTTTATTGATTACATATTAAAAGTTTCTTGTACTAACGATACTTATAATTTTGTAATATTATTTCTGAAACATTTAAATACTTTTTTTACAATATAAAAACTCTCTTAACCAAAAACAATCCCCTAATAAACCCTTAAAATTAAACTACATTTTCGATAGTTTTTACAGAAAAATTATAAATTGAGTTCGAAGCAATTTTTTTACCAATGATTTGAGTGCAGTGAAAAAATATAGTTTGAATCTATATTTTAAAGGTTTTTACTAAAACAAAATTGGTCATGTAAATTTTTTTAACCGTATTTTGTAAAAATTTTTGCTGTGGCTATAATTCAAAGAAGATAAAATAAATATTCAACACCATATAATATAAAATTAATGGTTTTTTAAGCGTTTACAAACATTTTGATTTTATATTTTAATCATTTAAAAAAAAGTTTATATAAATCAGTTTTAACAAAGAAAAAACTATTTTACAAAATCATTTTACCTGAAGCGTAAAAGATACAGTAATGTAAGCAAAGAATTTTATTTTCATTTATAAAAATATAAAAAGTTTCTTGACTTTCCTTAGGGCAAAAGGATTAAATTTCCAAAGAAGTAAATGAAATATTTACAAAATTAATATTTTGTTTCTTGTTAGCTCCATTATTCATAAGAAAATCATAAGTTTCTGTCCTACAAAAGTGTAAAAAAAATCCTCGAATTATATTTCCATAAAGTTTAAAACATTTTGATAGTAGAAAGAAAACTTTTATTGTCTCAATACTAAAATCGACACTTACAATGTTTTAACCGACAAATATATGAACTAATAATACAGAAAAAAAAATTTACAGAAAAGTATTTTTATTTTTAAAAAATTCAATAAAGAATAGCAGAAACTTCAAGAATTATAAAGATTTTGGGTATGTACTAAACAGATTTTCTATTCTCATAACCTTCAATAGACCGTTGCTTTGAAAGATTAAGCTGTAAGTATGCTTCTATGCAAACAGAGACTCCAATTTTAAGAATTTGAATACAATTTCATATAAATATGTACATTAAAGTTGAAAGACGTGTAAAATTTTTACTTATTTACTGATATATTTCTTATGGTTTACAAAATTCTTTATTTACGAAGCTATTCTTTTAGAATCGTAACTATTCGTATTAGAAATCTAAGTGACCGTATAAGTTTATATAATAAAATGGAACAGTTTTATACAAACTAAAATATCACTATTCTAACTGATGGCTTTAACTAATTTACGATAGCATCTGGGGAAAAATAAAACCGTTTGACAGCAATATAAATATGAATAGAAGATTAAAACAAAACCTTTTGTCAACAATGTTTAATCATGTTTCATAAAAATATGAAGTCAATCATTAAAAATAATTCATTGTAAGGTTTCCGATGCCTATTAATACCGATAAAATATTATAAACTTTTAAGCTCAAAATTTTATGGACTTGCAGATTTCATATAGTCGCGTATCTATGAAATAATTATCTATTTTATTTGTGTATAACAAAATGCAGATAATGTTGAGAAATTAATTTGTATTTATGTGCTTGTATTTGAATAGTCAAAGGAATCCGTATTTAGTATTTCCTATTATGTTCATTAAAAATCGACTCGCCGCATTTTAATCTATTGCAAAGACCGAAAAGGTTTTTTAATGATACATCAAAGAGAATCCTTTTCAAGGACCAATAGAATAATTGCGGAAGTCGAACAAAATACATTGAATCCGCGGTTAATGTTTAATTTAAATTGAGGGGATTTCGCTAAGATTCAATTAGAATGTAATTACGAAGTTAATTTATAATACCCTCTTTTACACAATGAATTTCTAAAACAAAAATATTGAAAGAACTGTCTTTAATTAAAAGACTTTCAGTAACTGAAATTATTTATTGATAGTCAAATTAAAAATAAATGTAGCATAACTTATTATTTAATAATAAGTTATTTAATTCAATTGCGTAATTCATTTTATAAATGCAATCCATACATTACAACAACACGAAGCTATTTTTTTATAAACATATGGCGTTATAGGTTAGGGGAGACCTTGAAAGTTTTCCAGATTTTTTCAGTGCTTAGTATAGATTCTTTTTACTTTTATATTTTTTAAGAAAACCCTAAAATCAATTAAATTAATATAATTTTTTTCTATTAAATAGCAGCATCATTTTTCAAAACAATAAACATTTTTTTACACAAAATGATAAAATCTAAGCATTTATGTTAAAAAATGGGACCCGTTTGTGGGAGCAAGTTTCTCAACCTACTTAAAATGTACCAAGAAATTGTCTAGAATCCAGTGGGTTTCTTCCAACACCACAACCCTAGTAAAGAAACTCACATTTAGTATATACAATGTTGGAACCGTTACTTTAATGCTATTAAGTAAATTTTAGTTTCAAATAAAGAAGTGATAGTTGAAAAATTTAAGAAATAATAGGATATTTCGACAACACGATAGCTTGTACTAAATTATTTCATCATTTGATATATGCTGGGTTGTTACGTAAGCCAATTGAAATACTGGTGGCACTTAGGGGCTAATTTTTAAAATAAAGTTGCTTGGAAAACCTACTCTATTATAAAAAGAAACCCCGATTTCCCTTATTAGTGTAATATGTACTCAGAGACTGCAACAAGCTTCTCAAAAAAATACTCGCTTATTATTACTCTCTATAATAAGAGAGAGTTTTATATTATTACTTCCTATATGAGAATGTCTTATTTTAAAGTACAATTAAAAAAAATAAGGACTGATGGCAGCCCACAAATATGTGCAGCATATTTGCAAAAAAAAGCTATTTTTAAAAATATTCTATTTTTTACTATATTTTTCGTCATTTGCGTCATATTAGTTTGATTTTGTATGTTTAAATATTTTGACAGATTATTTTACTCAAAAAATTATCTGTTTTTAATTAAATAAAATGTTTTGACAATTCGGTCAGATATTTTTGTTGATAGACTAAATTTGAATTAAAGGATTTTACTATGTTTCTAGAATTTGTAATTACTAACTCAACCACTTTCTAATGCTAGATTCTGAGGTAGGTTTTACAGAAATAATTTCAACAAAATATCTTTATTCATAATAAGTTTCTCTAGATAAAATAATAAACGAATCATAAATTAAACCATTCCTTTTGGAAAATAGTATATCGATATAAATTGTATAAATATACTCAGAAAACTTAGTGTATTTACACAGCTCCAATTTTCAATATATACTTTCTTGAGTAAACATGTCCCAACGGCAATATAAATATTTTATTTAATAAACAACTTGAGACGGAAGGAAATGGAAAAGCAATATTTTAGTCAGAAGAAAATAAATATGTAACATATGGAAACAATAGAATATGTTCGAAATACGTTATAGGTAATTATAATAATTAGGAATAAAAGCATAATATTACGGCATTAAACCAATCAAAATATGAAAACAATAATTAAAATTTATGCATTAAATTTAGGAATGTAAAACGTTCTCTGCCTTTTCTGATATAAGTGGTAATTCGGGAATTTTTGTTATAAAAATTTAATTTATCTTAAAATCTTTATGGAATAAACTCAATATTGTAGTTCCTACTTTTTATTAACGTCACGATAACTATAAAATGTATTAATTTAAACTTTATACAGCAATTGCATCGAAACAGTTTTGCCATTATAGAAATACAAATAAATTTTAAAATATTTAAAAACAACTAATAAAAATCTGCAGCGACAAAGGTATCACCTTCATCATAAAAACAGAAGTCAATCCATTATTTTTCACAAGTATGACATATTCCCTCCATCACGTCCGGAATGTATAAAAGATCTTTTCCATTCGGGCAAGGGATAGTCCCCAACCACTCTCCATAAAAGAAACGATCATAAAACTACACATATCATACATCATGTCATTCTCGCGATACATTTCTTGAATATAAATATGTTTTTTATCTACGAGTTCAAAAAAAAGCTTATAAGCTCTCTTATCTCAACACATTACTATCACAAATGGGTTAGGATAGCCGATGGCTATTTAAGCTCACAATGCATTCGAAGGTCTAGTTGCAAGCTTGCATTTTCCAAAGTATAGCTAAGATATCGAGTCCGTTCCGTTCATTGGTGATTTTCCGACAATTGTAAATTCAATTTGACGAAGTCGTCAAAAAGGAACCGGGCCCCATATCTTAGAATCTTAGATATACTTTGGAGAATGACACTTTTTCAACTAAACCATTCAAGAGTGCAATGTGAAGCTGAAATACCCATAAGCTATCCTATCCCTCATGTGTAACAGTAATTTGCTGAGATAAGAGGCATTAGGATTGTTAGTATGCATTTATACAGCGGGTTTTATGGTTTCGACACGTGTAGGGAACATTCCAAATTATTTTATATCCCATGCCTTTCATTACCACCACACTTAATACATCTAATATTTTATACCTATGTACTAAAAGTAAAATGAAGATATTCTATAGAATTAGTAAGAACTAACGTTGCTTAATACTGGTCACCAAGAAGGCAATATTGAGGATATGTAGCATGGAATTGAAATGTATCATGTTACATGGAAATTAGTTGGTACTCCCTAATTAAGAAATACTCTCTGCGACTAGTGTACAAAGCAATGTTTATCTTAGGGGAGAGTGGGGGCTAATGGGGCACAGGGCTAATGGGACACGGCGCCAAAAGCGGAGAAAAACATACTTTTTTACAAATATTTCTATACTTCAAGATTGTAACTGTTAGACTTCACATATTAACAACCAAAGATCAGCCATTCAAAGCATGCGTTGAAGTTGAGAGAAGAATTGTTGTTTGGGAGAATCCAAAGTAAGTTAAAAGTCTATCTTGTTTTACACTTTTAAAAAAAGTATCAAATAAAAACTTTTCATGAATTAAACAATAGTTTTAGGTAGAAGACATATTACAGATTAAGATTTTATATTTCAAAAACTGTGGTGAAATACACTTGGTTCTGTGTTGGATCATTTTTAAATAATAACACTGTGGGGTCAAATGGACAGAAACTGTGGGGTCAAATGGGACACGAACAAACCTAGCTTTCTATGCTTCTCTTGAGGATGGTTGGTTGGTAGACATATATATTCAGGTTTGTGTGCTTGGTCAGAGACCCGTTTATAAACCTTCTTCAAGTAAGACAGACACAACACACACAAATAGCAGCAGAATCACTCTCAATAGAGGGCAGCACTACCGCTCGTAGGTGGATCCATCTAATTTTTAGAGACAGAGGCCAACTAGAGGATCCGCAGAATTGACATGTCACCACCAGAGTATTGATTTGGTATGGGAACTTGGAGGACTTTGTGACCACGACGGAATTTAACGTGCACCAGTCACCATTAGCATACGCGGGGTCTTCGGCAGCCAGGGCTCGAACTCGCAACCTTAGGGATACCAATCCAAGATCTTACCAAACAGGCTATCCCAGCCCACTTCTCTTGAGGAATCAATATAAATCTCTAATATCTTATTCATTCAAGTTGCCAAAAACTTTTCAAAGCTTTAATTTTAAACTCTTTGAACTTGTGTCGTCGTATAATAAGTGAAAGTTCAAGAAGCTTTATTGAGATGACATATTTTCCACCTGCAATTTCAAAAATTACATATGAACAGAGCTTGGTGATATAAATAAAGGTGAGCTTGGCGAAGGTAAAAGATTTAGTGTTGGTAACATTTGCTAGAAAGCAAACTAAATATGTATTATTTTTATTGCGTTGGATTGATTTCTGAAATAGAATGCGATTAGCTCCAGGTAAACTATTTGAAGATAAAGACGGTCTTTTTGAATTCACGTACCATGAAAAAGAAGACAAGTTTAGGATAAATTTTAGAAGATTTAGTTAGAAAACTATCATTTCCAGTGATTCCACAAAAATTATAGGAGCATCTTCGATTTTGAGTTTTAACTTTGATATTTCACCTTTCAATTGGAAATAATTGTTTAAACAAATAAAATTTCATTAGGTATTCATTATGTAAATGGTGTTTGCTTTAAAATTTTATTTTCAGGTCATTTTCTGATTCTTTTTCCATTTTTGAACTTTAAATTAAGGCAACATTTACCATATCCCATTAGCCCTGCAACCTGTCCCATTAGACCCCACATATGGGGGCTAATGGGACATTTGCATGTTTGTTTAAACTGTTCAGCAACTAAAATATGGTAATGTTTTAACATCTGCTGAATGAATTTTTAAGTAAACGAATGTTTAGTTTATGAGCTTGTAAAAAAAGAAATTAAAATTCTTGTATTTTTGCTGAAATACTGAGGTTAATAAAAAAAACTGTCCCATTAGCCCCCGTTCTCCCCTAAATAGATTATTTCCACCAATTATATGATTATTGGTATGTACAGAAGCAGTATAGAAATTCGAAAAATTATCGCAAATTTATCATCTTGATATTATGCTTCTAACTACTACGAGCTCACCACAAACAAGCAAAACGAACTGCATTTCTGTCCTAAATTATAATCGTGAAATTTCTACAACAATAGCTAGATTATAGACTCAACACTTCAAGTCAAAGCCGTCCTTGGTAGTTATTGACTCTGCAAAAGTTTTCTTCACTACACTAATGTATGTCCATCTATTTCCATTCCACAAGTATTTTTGACAAGGCAATTACCACTACATGTAATATACTTTAATTGATAAAACCACATTAACATTTTCAAGACATACGGCGAAAATAATATTTCTTAATACGGAATATAAATCACGACAAATCATATTTTGGTTATTATACTTGACTTAATGTTTACTAATAAAATAGAAATGCAATTAAGACAAATGCTTCATTTTTTTTACTTTGTTAACTAAAACTAATTTCTATTATTAAGTGGGAAATATCTATAATTCGTACACCAAATTACGATTTAGTTGCCCTTAGACAATTCAAATACTTTTCAAAACCATTCAAAAGATTTGACTAAAAAGCATATTATTTATAAATAAAATCTACAGTTAAAATGAACCTAAGAATTTTTTTCTTATCAACAAATCGGTATCAAACAATTTTTGCTGAGGTCCCAAAATTTTGAAAGCAGTACTAATTTTAAAGGCAATCTAATATCAATATCAATCTATATCAGTCATTTCGTGGGATTTTTCTATCTTAAACAAGTTGGCAAATGCTAAATCATCGCTTTTTAAAAACGTGAAGACGTAAGCGATTTAAAATCGACTGTCGCTTCAGATATTTGTATAAATTCTAAAAATTCAAGAATAAATCTCAGCATTTTTAGATTTGTTAGTTTAAGCAATAAAATTAAGTTACGCGTATCCAGCGACTTGGTATATTCATAATTATAATAAGGGTTTTAAAAATGATAAAGCACATTCTTTCTAAACTAAATTAATCTCATAGCATTCTGATTTTATCCAAAAATGTAAACGATATATTTAATAATTTCGTTTCCTATTATAAGTTTATCTTTTTTTAAAAAAATAGTCACCAGTATGCGAATAGTTAGACTAAAATGAAAATAGATTTTATCTGTACCTACGAACAATATATTAAAGGGGAAAACAATTGTATATACTTATGCGTTTGTTAATTTAAAGCTTTATGAAATACGTGTTCCCACGAAAAACGAGCAACCTCAATAGCCTAAAAAATACTTATTGTACTATTTTGGTTTAATACTTTTTTTCAATTTCTTGTTTATTTGGAACCTTCATCCAATTTAAAGGATATTCTTAAAGTTTTTAACGTTTATTACAGGAAGACACAAAATGTATGATGAAATTTTAGAATAAAGGTAGCGGAGATTATATTTAATTCGATATAAAAAAATCCCCTTAAATCACTCTTCACGTGATCAAAACTAACAGACTACCTTAAGAGTGAGAAATTCTAATGGCACAAAGTAACGTTAAAAGAGCAAGAGTTATATTATAAGATTATTATGTTCCATCAAATCTAATAATGGAGCTAAAGAAGAGTTTAATATAAATAGATAAGGGGAGACAGCAGGTATTCTTTCATAAAGGCTATAAATAAAAACTTTTGTTTTTCAATGACAATCAAAACTGTTGATGCTTAAAATCTTCTTAAAGATAAAACATCTTTAAAAAATAGACTGTTTATAACATGCTTCTTATAAAAGTTGGGATTAATATAAACTTTGTTGAGAAATATGCCAAAGGCAAACTGCATTAATTCAAGTTTATGAAACAGGGAGAGTGTTTAAATATTTACTTTCATTCAGGTTTAAGTTCTTTCATGTGTCTTAAAGGGTTACTTTTCCACAAATAACTTTATTGATAAACATTTAATGAATCTATAAATGTTAGAGTTTATAAAAGAATATAAAAAAATGTAATATTTTTTTAGGCTTTCAAGCATAATCATCTTATACACTTACAACTAATATGCTATTTTGACTCCTAAGTCAATGAATGAATCGAATAGAACTCAAGTGCTTTATTTATATGTTATAACAAGAGCCATTAAAATTTATTAGATTAAAAAAGTGAATTCACATTCGTTTATAAAATCTCCAGCTCCAAAAAAACCTTAAATCTAAGATCTATTACGGAGTAGAAAGTGATGGCTTGGTTTTTGAATCAGCACGTTATAAACCACCCGCAAAACTTTTGTTTACTGGGAATGTTTCAGATGATGTAACGCTCTTGTTTTCATTTTTCTACGTACTGCTATTTCATTGGCTGCTTCGGTTTCATTCTCAAATTGACCGAATGAAAAGAAACTTTTTTTTTATATTCAAGCTTTCTTTAAAAAACGTTGTGAACAACCAACAGCACAGCACGAAGTTGGCATTTAAAAAATTTATTATGAAAAATATTCTTAGAAAATTCATTTTCGAATACCAAACGAAAAGTAATTCCGGGCAACAAATGACAACAAACCGTTGGAGCTGCTGCCATCCACGACGTGAAACAACCCTATTGCTGTAGTTGTATTGTCATTGCAGGTTTTTTTTTTGTTGTAAATTTTCAATTATGCGTAACTTTTTGTGCTTATATTATTTTTTTAATTACACAAAGTATTATTCAACTTATTGTTTTATCGTTGCGTATAGTAAGGTTAGAGAAGCTGCACTTTTGAAGCAATAATAATCAAGGAAGTATACTATTAGACAAGAATGAAATAGCAGAAAAGCATTCCCAAGAGCATCCCCATACATCACGGATGATTGTTCTAGAAAAAAAAATGTGTTATGTTGCACTAAAATTTGGTGTTAATTTGCTGACTACAAAAAAAAATTAAAAGAAATCTCACCAATCTAGTGTATAAGTTATAACTGCCCCCTTTAACATACTCTAGTCAACCTCTAACAACAAGCAACCTCAAGTCAACCTCTAAAAAAGGGGAAGTTACACAATTTATTTAAATTCATTGTGATTCAGTTGATAATGACTTTTTATCAAATTTCTTGAACTAAAGTTTTGGGCTAACAAACTGGCATTTTTTTATAATATTTATCTATTTTCTGGTTATACTCTTCTAAGGTACTTTTAGTTTATATTAAAACTAGCTTTATAAACCCGGCGTTGCAAGGGTGCACCCTTAATAACCCTAATTAGTAGGGTTTTTTATGTAAACTTTTATTTTATACCTATTGATCCCTCCACTGTGGTCCACTCCATCAGGATATTATAATCTCCTCCCATTCTGATATGAGGGGTTGATTTTATCCAGGCCCTTCCGGAGTTTGAGGGCTTTCCCATAGGCCCTTATTCAAATTGCCAGAACAGCTATATGACATAATGGCCTGTTTCTATTTCACAATTAGCGCAAAACGAAACTTCCCAAATGTGGTAAACATTCCACTTTATATTTCATAAAACTCGATAGGGTTGGGGGACCCAGTCAGTAAAGGCTTTCGTCTTGCATGCGGTAGGTCCCAGGTTCAGGTCCGGGCATCGCCAAAACAACTGCAGACCTATGAACGGCTCGTGCAGCCAAAAAATGTCCGACGAATAATACCAGGTAAAGAGAAAGGTTACTTTAAATATCCTCCAAATTCCCAACGCTGCGTACGATGTCGCCATTAAAAGTTGCATTGAGTACCTACTCACGTGTCGGCTCGTAACTTGACTGTGGTTCTAAATTACGACTCCCGTTTCCAATAGCACTCGTGTGTAGCTTTAATGCGACTATAATTCAAACTAACCCTAACCCATACAACTGGATGGGAATAGCTACCCTACGTTAAAGTTTCAACTTCGCCAAAAGCCGCCTATGCCAAAATTCAATCGACCATTACGCCATCTTAACATCAGAAAAAAAAAACAGACATTCATCCTCTTGTATGGTTGGAAAAGTTTTATAAAGTACAAATTCCTTATTTATGCCGAATATATTCCGGTTAACCTAAAGAATCGTGGCCGGCAATTTTACGCCAAATCTGGTAACCCCGATAGCAACCTTTGGCGAAATTAGCAATTGCATTGACAATTTCTAAATGTTAACCTATTTAAATCAGTGCTTCAGTATTCAATCAATCCGCATATAATTTATTCTGAAGTTTTCTTATACTAATATTTTATTAATTAGATGCTTACTGATTTTAAATAATTATTTACTTTTTTAAAATCAATTCTTCGTCATTTTAAAGTTTCACTTTTTTTATAAATCTGGTCTGCAATTTAATGAATTTTTCCGCTGTTTTAAGTCGGCCATTTTGAAATTAGGTAGTATTTTTGGTCATTTCGAGATGGTGGTAACCATCTCGGCAAGTGCCGGGGTTTGTTATCACTTCGACTTGGCGATATTTTTGAAAATTCGCCAAATCCGTCCATGATTCTTTAGGTTAACCTATATTCCTCCATATCATAATTTCTTACCATTTGTAAACATCAATTAAATTAAATTCGGAAACATAATTAAAATCTAGTTGAGGAAATCTGATCCACCATAAAAAAAAATGAAAAGATTTAAAATCAACAAATAAAATAATATACTGATATTCAAATAACAATCCAGAAAATTAAAACCACGCGCTCTTTTTTTTTCTTTTCTTATTTTTCGTTCGCGCTGAACGAGATGGAATTTCTTTAAATTGAATTAAAAAGTATAAATTCTAATCTTACAATGCTATTCCTATGGGGAAATCAGCTCACGTTTTGCACCCCTACACCCGTTCGGGTTCGAATAAAAAGTATCCTATAGCCTATTCCTGGTTCTAAGCTACCTTCCTACCAATTTCCAGCCAAATCAGTTAAGCCGTTCTTGAGTTATAAATAGTGTAACTAACACGACTTTCTTTTATATATATAGATGCCAAAAAAGTTTTTTGTGTTAAATATTTTCAGAATTGTTGGAAAATTTGCCACATTTACGTACACCGCGTTGCACAATGATAAAACCCCATTGTATTTTTAATCAGCATATAATATAGTTGGAATAAATGATTGAATTTCATACTTTTATTGAAGACATACAAAATAGGAATGAAAATAACAAAAAAAAAGATAATATATGTTTATTTCTTCGTGTACAAAATGAAAAATACAAATATTATGTTGCAAAATTATAGGAGCAGTCACAATTATGACCTTATAAACCCTTTTTGGCTATAATTTTTAAAAATTTGATCAGGCATGCTTTCGACTAGACTTTTTAGTAAATCTGTGTTCGTATTTTACCATTCTGTTATAATGACATCATTCAATTTTTGAACAGCATATTGCTTTCCGAGTGAGTATACGGCTTTGCTTAGGAAAGCTCAGGCGTTGTCTTTTGGGTTCAAATCGGGCAAACAAGCTGAAAAATGTTAACTTGCACTCTGTTATCCAGGAACTATTCCCAAGACGAAATTGCAACATGAATACTGACTTTTTAATGTTGGGATTTCCAAAAATGACTTCTAATTATTTCTCCTAACGGCAACATATTGTCTTCTAACATGACATGGTATTTTTCTGCTTTGATTCGACCAATGAGGAACAAAATATTTGTCCGTCCATTAAAGATCCTCCCTTCACTGTCTGTTAGAGAAAATACTTCCTTCATTTCGGAGATCCCTCCAATAGTACGCCAATCCGTGAGGACAAATCTAGATTGATTTTCTTCCGTCTCTGAATACTTCTTAAAGCCGCTGTTCATTCCAAGTCAGTTCGCTTGTGATGCTCTGTAAGTCTTGGTCGTGTTGTCTTTCTCGTGTACACAAGATGTTCGTTCCACCTAACCCCACCCTTGATAAAGTAGACTTGTGAACGTTGATAATGGGGTGCCGTGATAGTCTAGTCAATGTTTCACCGACTTTAGGTTTCTTCACAACTAATCTTTCTTGCCACATTGTTAGCTTTCGAGGTCGTCGAGTTGATTTGTTCTTCTCATATTTCGATCCAATTTATTAACAACGTGCCCCCGGTGAACCTCCAATTTTTTAAATTATATTCCGTGACGACAATCCTGCTTAGTTGAAAGCTGCAATATGTCCGTTTTCAAAATATGATAACGTTTTTTTTTTCCTACACATTCTTACTTACAAATTTTGAAATCTATTAACTTCACCTATTCACAATAAGTTCTAGTTAAGTTAGTTTCATGTAATCAAACTAAGGTTTTATGGTTATGAAACTTTCCAGCTGTGTATTTCTAGCCTCCGTAAAGAGCTTTAACACATCCATTTATGCATGCTTACTTAAAAGTAAGGGTTATGCTATCATTTTGCAACTGCAAATCTAAATTTGTTTTAAACATTTGTTTATCAAAGCAAACTCAAAACTCCTCACAGTGTATCCCTCATATCATTTAATTATAAAATTTTTGGTTTTGGTAGTATTGCTAACTCATTCAAAAATATATTATTTAAGTTTTACACGAAATAAACAAAGTGGTTCTATCATTATGCAGCGCCGTGTATTTTTGGCAGGTTGAAAAATGAACCTCATACACGAGGTACTTTTCCAGCTCAACTTGCTTGCATTCAACCACTTGTTGCAAAAAACTTATATGTATTGTTTAGAAAAGTAGTAATGCTAGTTTGTAGATAAAAGTGAAAGAAAGGCAATTATATGTACATGGGAATCTAGTCCCTGTATCCCGTACTACACCCGCTTTTGTATATTGTTATTTTTAATATTAATTATAACAGTCTGAAGAAACATGTAAAACCGAAGTTATCGAAATTATTGTGTAATACTATTTAACAAATGTAATGTATAATGTCTATCTTACTTACGGTTTTAAAAAAATTCTATTTTTATTGAGGTACTAATTAATACAAAGTTGAAGTGAATACAGTATCAATATAAAGCATTTTAAAAAACTACATCTATTGTATGTGAAGCCATAAAAAGAGTGTGGTCACTTTTCGATCACAGCCATACTTCCATAAAAATTTCTTCTGTTCTGTTTTTTCTTAAGGAAAACTAAAAAAATCCACAAACAATAAAACCTATTCGTGCCAGCACCAAAAAATGACGAACGTAACGAACAAAAATAAATCACCTTTATTCTAAACCCCCGGAACCATTTCGGATTTTATATGAGGATTCGGAAAGAATGCCAATCGTAAACATCAATGACCTTTGCCGGTTTCAGCGGTTTTATTAGCTGGAATTTCGGTAAAGCGAAGTGATTTTCAACTTACAGAATATATAAGTTCGGAAACTGCGGAATCCATATTTGATAGACTTTTTTTCTAGATGTCCAAATGGAATGTTTCGGAGTTTCCGAGTCATAAAAGGGAGAAAGTGAAATTGAGAAAAAATATATTTCGTGAAAAATAAATTTAAAAAAAAAGTGTTATACATTATTTAAGGCTTGAGATAGTTTTTTACGAAATGCTGTGAAATACTAATAGCTTTTACGATTCTTTTGACTTGGGATTTTTTTAACAACCACCTAACTTAAATATCCTTGTCGATCAAGAATAATACAAGATCTTGTCTCCTGTTTTAAAAAAATGTATAATTTTGGAGTTTATAAGACTATTATAGTCGCAATTTTATCATTTTATTTTCTAAAGTACGAAAATCTTGTTACCTTAAATTCCCTGTATCGAAGAAAATAGACACGATCCAAATAAAATAATGCATATATATTACCAAACTAAGCCTTAAATGAGTATGATTAATTTAAAACACTACTTTGTATAGTTAAATTATTCCAATTTCTGCCATTTAAATATTTTAAGACCTCGTGTCACAGAATCAATAATAGGTGTAATAAAAAAGCATTAAAAATATTTTTGTTCAATTACTAAGTTTTTGGTGGACAGCACAAATACCCAATACTAGCCCGAGTAATTACTTTGTCGCAGACGGTTGAGTATTGGGCTCGCACGCAAGAGGTTGGACGCCTGGATCAAAACTGGGCTCGGTCCATACCTCTTCAAGTTCGTTATTTTTAAAGCGTGCAGTTATAGAGACTAATTTTAGCTTCCACACCATATGTTTATAACGTAAAAAGAGTGGACGGGGCATTTCCACGCGTGACTTACACTACATCGGACGATTTAACAAATTTCGTTTGCGTAGTTCATAATTATTTTCTACTTATTCAAAAAAAATATTGTACGCCAGTTTACCCCTGAACATATACTATTTTTATAAATTATAAAAAAACCATTTTCATTTAGTATTTCACTAAAAAATAATAATAATGTCATACTGTGACTTACACTACATGAAAGGAAGTCGAGTTTTGGTTATCATTTAAAACTCTCATTTCGTCTTCATAGTGCTGTAAATCAACATTCTACCAGGGCTTAATTTAAGTACAAGGTTTAAAGCTAAATAATTTAAATGCAAAAAAGTATGGAAATATCATAGGAAATAATTTATTAACAGTTTTGTGCGTGACTTACACTATATTCAATTTGTGACTTACACTACATCATGTGAATTGTATCACAGATATGGAAATTTAGGCAATAATAACATAACATATGTAAATAATTTTGAACATGGTAAGTTAAGAATTGCATACATGGTAAAATCATAGTTAGAAAAAGTTGCACAACGTCCCCTAAAGTTGGTTTCTGGTATTTTCTTAATTCTTTCTTCAATAGAATTGTCTGAAAAACCTTCCTTCTCAGGCCACGCAAAAAGATTTCCCGATCATTGCAGATGTTTCAGTTTTATTGAATAAGCATCTTTACTTAACATTTGCCCCACAAAATATTTAACGATAATTTTCCTACAAAAGGAACTAAAGCTCTTCTTTCAGCATCAAATTCATTTTCAGAATTTTGCTGAGAGGTATTTCCTTTTACAACATTTCCATTTGTTTAATCAGCAGTGTTGTTTTTAGGGGGATTTAATGAATTGTAAAAAAGCAGAGCAATTTTTGAGTGTCAGGAATCGGAAAAATTTATTTTCCTTTGATGAGCAAATGATGAGCAAATATAATTTTATCTACCTATTTCGCCCTTTATACAATTGTCAGAAATGTATAATAGTGATATGTTTGGGCAGATTGCTTATGCAAAGTGAAAAAATCTTTAGCAGAATGTGGGTCAATTTTCCTAGAAGGTGTGGCTGCTTTTATCCCCTCCTCACTGTATCACCAAGTCCATCAAATGGTCCTTTTTCATGACTAAAGGTAAAGATAACCAGCATTGGTGGCAGAGAAATGCCATTCAATGTTGTCTAACGGTTGGAACATTGCAATAGAGGTGGTGTATTTTTAGTTAAAGTGTTGTTCGTAAAGTCGTTTTTGCTTTCCTTTTCTTTAAAGGTTTGAAATTTTCCACATGCTTAAAGTCTTTCCCTTTGCTCTTTTTTTTTCTTTTAACTGTTGATTTAGCCATCTTAAATTAAAATTATGAAAATATAAGAAATCTACAAATATTATAACTAATCTACAATAGATAAATCAAACAGAAGCTGTGACTGACACTACATTGTGACTTACACTACAAAGCTAAAATGTGTTATAAATAGAGAAAATGCTTTTTATTTTAAAATTAAAAAGGTGTGGAATTACGCAGAGGTTACTATAGAAAGAAAATATCGTAAAAACTTTTAAGTAAAGCTTTATTTTAAAAAGTTATAGAAACTTTTATATCTTTTCGTGACTTACACTACAGTCAAAAATTAGATTTTTATCTTTCTAATTAAGTATCTTTTAGTAATAAATGCCGATTAATAATGTGTTTTTAAGACAGTTCTGATAATCTATTTTGATAATTTTTCCAAAAAATCTGATAAAATGTGTTTCTTACCTTAAAATTCCTGGGTTCAAAATCATGAAAAAACACGAGACCATGGTTTCAAAACAAAGCAGCCATTTTGAAGCTGCTGTGTTGCCAAAGGTGAAACAATAATAGTTGTTGATACAAAAAAATAATATTCAAACTTTTCTTAAGCACATATAAAAGTTACAACTGTAAAAAAACATTTTTTTTTTTCAGTTGTGGTATCATTTTAAGTGGAATTAACCGGACGGTATTATAATCGAAGGTATTACAATCGCAAGTGTGATACGTCAAAAAATTTAGCGCCTCGAAATTAGATTGAAATACATTGAAAATCTCAGAAAAAAATTCGATTTCGAAGTACTTCAATTATTAAAAAACTGCAAAATTTAACACATTTAAAAAGCATAAGAAGCTATTTTTATTAGAAATGAATCACTATTGCCATTCGCAACAATCGTTCGAGAAACTTTATTTCTTTTAAATAATAAATTAAAAGAAATTTAGTTTTTCGTAATTAATCAGTTTGAAATGACGTCATATATATTTCACAAACAGATTCTTTTATTGTATGTTTTACTTCTATTTAAAAGTGAAAAATATTACATATTTTTTCTTTGAAATATAAATTAATTTAGCAAACGATAATTATTGAATTTTATCTAATAATTATTGAATTGTCGAAAGAAAATTAATGAAACTAGCCAAATTTAGCGTGCTAGCAATACTGTGTTTGGGGCCTTTTTGTCTGTTGAACACAAATGTTGTGTGGAAATGGGCTATGTGACAGATTCTGTTTCAAACCTACTTGTTTTATTATATTTTAAATCAAAATTTTCTATTTACCGAAAAGAAGCTTACTTTAATACTTTTATGCTGAATTCAATATCGGTATTTCATTTTTCAATTACAAAGTTTCTTGGAGCAGAAAATTCGGTTGTCTATAAATCACGTTTATCTCTGTTGACCGTGTGTAGAGACGTTGAAACCTACGATAAACAACCGTTGTACTTTGTGAAACGTACTTTAATTTTCATCTTAGCCTGCAGGGATGTCGGACATTTATATTTATTATTGAGTTAATATTAAATTTTCATTAGTAAGTAAGTGAACTTTTTTATTGTTTCTTGCAAAAAATATAGAATTCTCTAAAAGATTATAGAAATGGAGTTTTTAATATATTTTGGGTTTAACAATGACACTGACTAATCTCTATAATATAATAGTTGTGCATTATTTAATATTTTTCGCTTCAACAAATGCATGTCTAGTCTTAAACTTAACTTTAATAGCAGAAAATTAATATTTTGATTTACAATCTTTATTAAATTTCTTTAAAAAATATTTGTCGTTTAATTAAGTTTACCTAGTACCTAAAGTCAACAAATATGGACGTCATGCATATGCATAGAACAGCATGTCATTTTTTACTAGTTTAAGGTTTACAATTTAAGAATATTAAAATTATTGTAACAGTTAAACTGTTATTGGCAAAGTTCCATAGACCTTATAAATTGGTTTGGAAATTCTTACTTCTCTTAAAGTATAACTGAACAACTAAAATATTTTTTCATCAGGTATGAAAATCGCATGACATCAAAATAATTCGAATTTTTTAAAAAAATCTTTTGGTAATTTAATCATTAATAAATAAAATTTGGCAATTTTAAAACTTTAAATTTTTAGAGTTAGATAACCAAATAATACTGTTCTGTCACATTTGTTTTATTTTTCTGTTATTTAGATTTTCATACATGTGAAAAAATGCTCAAATTTTAAAGTAATGCTTTCATTGAAGCTTGAATTTCAAAACTGCATTAGGTCTATGGGACTGACATCTCTCTTAAGACCAAACAATCTAAATAATATTCATTAACAAATATATGTCACATTTTTCAGTGTTTACTAAACTTCTAAGGTCTTATCTTGTGTTTTTATATCGATATAAAGATTAAAACTTAATTAACGTTCTTTTGCAACTAGAATTTTTTTTAAAAATTCATAACAAATTTAAAACTCATAACAAAATTAAAACTGTTTATTCGTTGTTGCACAATTTTCTATGAAAAGAAAACAACATAAATTCTAAAAACTCCTATCATTTTCGAAACAATCTTCAGCTCATGTCAATCCATCCAATTTAAATTTCTAACGAAATTGACAAAAACTTTGTCAATCAACAAACAACGTTAGCAGTTTATCAGAAGCAGAAAATAGCATCAAAAACCTTATACTCTGGCTCTGTTGAAAAATAATAAATAATAAAAAGTTTTATCTTTTTCAAATTTACTCTGCTTTTTAAAGTAAATCATGAAACGATCATTAAAATGTAATTTTATTTTTTATATTATTATTCACATCATAGTTTTTCTAACTTATCGTTAATTCTAAACTGAAAATTGATATATTTTATCGATTGAAACATTTCTTTATTGAGAATTTTTTTTATTGAGTTTGAAAAAGTTTGCAACGGTATATCTAAATATGTGCCCAAGGAACAATTTAAAAGCCTATGTCGTTCCATATTTTTTTCCATTTGAAAATTTTTCTAAATCTGACGCCGGAAAATCTGTAACATCCATTTATTCTGATAAAACTGTAACTTTTCCTTTCTTATGTAGGTTGAACCGGTACTTTTGAAATGACTAAGGTGGTATGACAAGGTTTTAACTGAAGCTTAACTGATTTGTTGTAAAATATGTTCAAAAGGAAAACATGGAAGAACGTAAAAGGAAAAACTATAATCAAACTGTAATCTGGCATTCTGGTAATTTAACCGAGATCTAGTGACGTAGTCGACAACTGAGCAGCAACCTAACCACATAGCTCTTAAGTTTATTAATGTTTACTCTTTTCAATTGCAAATATTAAACTCATTTTTACAAAAACGTTATTTACTTCTTTGTAAAACCAAAGAAATGACCTGCATTTTTATAGTAATATATATGTTCTGTGCTATACTTCTTACGCGATAAAATAATCTTTTTAGCAAACAAAGTTTAAAGCGTGTTTCCAAATAGGCAGTTTTTTCAATATAGAATTTAATAAAAAAAAGGAAGGGTTATATTTGTTTCTTTCTTCATACATAATATAGTTTTTGAATTTTTTAAATATTTGATGGGTTTAGCTTTTAGAATTGAAGGAATAATGAGTAGTACATGCTCAGAAATCTAAAAAATCCTAATATAATTTCATATACACTTCAATATACATTCTTTTATTTAGTATTTTAGCTATATAAGTTATAGAAATGCTATGAGATCAGTTTTACTACTTAGATTATATTGTTTAAGGCTTTAATATAAGGCAGCACATTTTTTTTTTCACAATAACATTTGATAAGTTACGTTATTTTTCTGAAATACATTTACTTTCTTTTATAGAAATAAGTTGTTTACATTCACGTAATCAACAGTACTTAGTAAAAAAATAGGATTGGGGTAAGCTTTTTCATACCAATTCTTATAATTATATTTTATGTATAGATATTCTTATACTTGCATATCGCATGTAAAAACAAATTGAACTTTCATAATGTTTGATGCTCCATTTGTAAAACAACTTTTTTTCCATTTAAATACAACGAACTAGATATTCTTAATAATAACATACTTGAAATAATCAAAATAGTAAAAAGCTCCAGATCTTCTAATCCTGTTTTAAGGTTTCCACGCCTATTTTCCATTTTGTTTTAAGCTAAGATTTTCTTCCGATTTCATAGGTAACTAATTATGTGTTACGTAAGGCAACAAAAAAATTTTATTGTTTGTTGCAATTATGCAAAAATTATATAATTATATTATTGTTACTAAAAATACATCACTATTTTTATTTGCTTTTGTATTGTATAATGAAAAAATATTTTTCTCAATTTATTTTAGTCTTAAAACCTTTTATTCTGAATATCCTTTTCAAATCAAATAGTACTATATACTCAAATGTATCTTTTACTTTGATAATCATACAGTAAACTGAAAAGGAAGACATTTGGATAGTTGTTTTATATTTTAGATCAATCGAAGAAAACTCATGAACTAAAAACTTATAGACAAAAGACTGTGCACTATCTAAACAAGTAATTGTAGAAAGTTGATTCTTTCGTTCCTTCACTGAGGCTGACATTTGGTGAGAAAGGGAATTGGTTATGTTCAAATATATATGAACATGGCTTTTTTCGAAGAGTATTTTTTAGAGACTATTAAATATTTTGAAAAAAATCCTTATATTAAAATGCACTTTCTTGTATTCTAAATCACTTTTAAATGTTAATATACTTATATATTATT